>APFE031568163.1:31125-48250 GCA_000404065.3 Pinus taeda | reverse complement strand
ATATATTATTTTATTAAATATAATATCAATTATATAATCAATTTTCAAACATATATATCAAAAATTTTCATTTATGCAAATGTTTTACAATGTTTTTTGTTGCTTGCCAAAACTCTATTGGTCTCACTCTTACCAGATTTATTGGCCAATAGATAATTACCAAAAAGTGTTACAAATCGCCACAAAAACATGGTTAACCATAGACATAAAGGAACATAGAACCAAAAATTATGTAGAATAAAGATACAAATAATATAAATTGGAGTTGCATGTTCCATTGTATGGTGAATGTGTGCCACAACACACCACCTTAAAGATCCTAGGCATTAGTGGGGTGTCTGACATGCTCCCTAAGGCCCTCGTGCAAATCATTCACCCCCTCAGAGGTAATTATACATATTTAATTTGGTTAACTAATTTGATTTTTTCAAATTATTAATATAAGAAAAGGAAGTTTTATTAAGAATCAAGTGCATGTGTGTGTGTGTGTATATATATATATATATCTTGACAAAATAAGATAAGTTGATGAATTAAACATTTAAACATTTTGGTCTTACTAATATGAGGATTATGTTTATTAAAAAAACATTAATGAAGAACTAATAAATGGCATGAATGTGAAGAAATTCCTTGAAACTTTTAATAAGAATGAATTTCACATCTGAATCCGCAATTTTGTAGATACTGTAATATTTCTCTCTGGTCTACCTTCAAGGTTTTGATAATTTTTTGGGTTTGCATATGAAATTTCACTGATACATTTTGTCAACTAGTTCCATTGTACGTTGTTGTAGGTGTTTTCTCATAATGACAACCCCAATAAATACACACAATGAACTAAATGCTTTCAAGTAAACTGCCCAAAGAGTTTAGGCTAATATATTTAATGCTAAAAATTCATATACATATGATATATGCAATTTTTACCATACAATTTGTTGAAGAAAGTGTAACTAGGTTCGGTCTTCATAAATGTAATTTTTGATCTTTGTACTTGTAAAAGAAAAGAACTATTATTTTTGTCATTATCAAGAATGGGTTTCTTTCCCATTTGATAGGTCAAGCACATGTTTAAGTGCTTCTAGGAAAGTCAAAGAGTCAATGTAATTATTGAATACCCATGTGGGCATGTTACACTATGTAAAGATATGAATTAGAGTCAAAGAAATATGTTTAGGGTGATCCTCCAAATCAAAGACAAGTCTCCTCTTCAAAGTCGGCTCAAAAATGAGTTTTTGGTACACTTTAAGGACATGTCGACCTCACTAGCTCAAGTCGGCCCAAATAAGACGGACAATCTCCTGTATATAGGGCAATTCGACCTCACAAAAGCATCACTAATCATCTCTGAAAAATAGGTGCAGAAAAGGAGCATTGAGGTAATTCTAGGGCAACGATGAAGAGGAAAAAGAAGCTGAGTTTTGGAGAACTGTTTTTGGGTCTATTTTCTGTCACATGTGAGAAGGAGAGAGGGTATTTCTGCAATCATATAAGATCCACAAGGACAACAACACAAGAAGAATTTGATTGGGTAAGAAAAGGCTCTAAATAAACCTCTATCTCAAGTGAAGGAGGTCCCACATCAAGCGAAGGAAAGGAGCAAGTAAAAGGGTTTATTTCAAGCCCTAGATCAGCCACACATACGAAGAAATCAGACCTGCAGTAGGGTAAGAGGACCAACCTCTCAACTTGGAAATATATATCAAGAAAGGTCTCACTCTCTAGCCTAAGTATCAAGGAAAAGGAATATTTCCAAGTGAAGTAGAGAAGGAAAGGAAGATACCAAAGAAGAGGTCTCTAAGGAGACCTAGGGTTTCTGTAGTTACCGAAAAAAGAGCTATCAATTGCCGAAAGAAGTGCGAAAGAAGAGATCGAGGTGTAAAGCAGAATAAGGAATTGACTGAAGGAAAAAAGGAAGAGAGATTCTATCTTGTGCTTGGAGGATCCACTGATCAAGGGTCTAGGGTTTGGCGTTTGTCAAATTAAATCTTCAATAAGAGAAATTTGTAGAAAGGGGTTTCCTCTCTAGGAGAGAGAGGTTTTTCCCTGGCCGAGAGCCAACATCTTGTGTTCTTGTCTCTTTTGTTTTGGTAACTGTTTGATGAAGAAAGAGATCACACACTAATAATAATAACAGAAGATTGTGTTAATAAGGAAAAGTAAAAAGTGCTTCACAAATAATTATTATCGTCAGAAGAATCTCACTATAACCTAGATGCCCTATATTCTTCAACATGGTATCAGAGCTAAGGTGACACATCAAGGAAAGAAATTTCAAGAACACATAGAAGGTCGAAGCATCAAGATCAAGAAGCAAGGGCACACGAAGGTTGAAGCATTAGATCTATAAGCAAGGATTCTAGATCCATCAAAGACAAGGAGGATTACCATCTCCTCTCCTAGATCCTTGATGAAGGACTACTAGCTTGGAAACAAAGAAAGAAGAAAGCTCTCCATCTAAAGGCTTCTACAAGAAGGTTCATCCATGAATGGTTTACATCAAAGACTCATCATCTTCAAAGGAAGGTACTCAGATCTATGCTTATCATTGAAGATCTCCATATCTACACAGTGAGAAGTTTTCATCACCAAGCAAGTCTCTCATAAGGCACATTAAAGGAAGCATCTTGAAGAACTCCAAGATCTAAGAAGTCAAATCATCAAATATTCAAGGAAGCAACAAGGTCTCTTCACAACAACTCTCTCAAGTAAGTATTTTTATGCCCTCTTCTGAAAATATCAAAATGTCTTTTTGCAAGGAAAGCAACAAATTGGTTGGGACTACTAATTTCCTTGCATGGAAAAATACCACTGATCTACTTCTCAAAGAAAATGAACTTCTAGACTACATCAAAGGGAGTGTCACTATTCCTGCTAAGGAACAAAGCCCTAGCAAATTATAATAAGGATGAAACAAGGGCTCAAAGGATTCTGTTAGAATCCATCAAGGACCCTCTCATTCCTTATGTTTCCAAACTTGAAACATCTAAAGAAATCTATGATAAGCTGGTGGAGCTATTTTCAGTTAGTACAATTGGAAAAGTGATATCGTTGCACAATGAAATATATAAAAAGAAGACAAGGAATAAGTAATAACTCCCTACTTCATGAAGTTCTCCGAGATGAGAGACCAACTACAAGAACTAGGAGAAGTTATGTCAGACAGAGAAATGACAATTGTGGTGCTCAATGCATTACTTGAGGAATGGGGCAACTTCACATCAATTATATGTGCCAAGAAAGAAGCTACCCCATTGAATGAAATTTTTTCTCTATGCAAAATTGAGGAGACTAGACTCAAAGCCAAAGATGATGTGGAATCAAAGGAGTAGGCATTTGCTACTATGGCCAAGAGAAAAGGGAAATTTGGCAAGTTTGGTCCACAAAGAAAGGGTAGATATGTCCAAAGTCCAATGCTTTGGCTTCCAAGAGTTTGGACACTATAAGAGGAATTTTCCCAAGTTCAAGAAGGACAAAAACAAGAGGAAATGAGAAGAAGCCCACATTACCCAAGAAGTGAAAGAAGAAGAGAAGAAGAAAAAAAGGAGGACCCTCCGGGTCTCTACTATGACTGAGATCAACTTCTTCACATAAGTCTTCATTAAAGTTTTGGGTATAATAGGAACATGTAGCAGTAGGATAGAACGCTGGTTTATGGGAATGGCATCTTCAGGAATATAGGAGCATTATGTAGAGATAACTCAGATAAAAATATTCATGTAGGAAGGATGAAGCCATTAGATAACCTCACCAATGCATAAAGGAATGATTATGATCAAGAAGAATCATCTTAGAAGGCCACTATCATTAATAGAAAGAAGCATTTGTAAGATAAGGATTATAAGGATCCTCCAGTGGAGTCTTCAATAAAAGGTTCATGATTTTCAGAAAAGGCAGATGTCTTGATGGGAATTCCACTTATGGGGATTCAAGAAAGGATGATATGTAGGCAAGAAAGATACATCAAAGCAAATGAGATTGAGGTACTTTCAATCTAGGAAGCTGTCAAAGAAAGCATACAAGATCAATAAAAGAACTAAATACAAGGTATGTATGCATCTATGTTTTTAGTTAAAGTCATGTCATCATTTGTATCAATGAGCATGGGAAATCGCTCTAGTAGCATGGTTAAGAACAAGGTAGATATATTTCATTGAAGATATGCTTGAAGACATGGTTCTCACACCGAGAAAGTTCAACATGAGGAATATCCTCATATGAGGTATGAGGCGGTTGGCAAGAGAACCTATAAGGAAGCATATAAGAAAAGAGATTGGGAATAAAATGATACCATGGACTAGGAATAAACATTCAACAAATTTGTTGAAGCATCTCTTGAAAGAAGGAACAATAATTTTGACATAAAGGAAGAAAAGGATCAAAAGACCCTTGATACCTGGAAAGGCCTTGGAGATATGAACCTGTAGGACACTGATGATTCAAGCCAACAAATGTCATGAAGAGAAGCCATCTCATAAGGTACTATTTAATTTTTGATTCTTGAATAATATCTAGATGAGTTCATGCAAGGCTATTGGAACAAAGGTTCTAAGTACAAGTACAACTAGCCTTCAGGTTGTGGATGCAAATTCCTAAAAGAAGCATGATGAGAAAGAAGCAGCCATATGATGAAGGTTCCATATATGTATCAAGAAGGCCATTTTCCATGAGGAAAGGAATGACATGACAAAACTAAGAAGGAAAGTGATTGATGGCTGATACCCTACAAATCTCGGATGAATTTTATGACATCAAGGAAAGAAAGTGATCAAGCAGCTGAAGGAACCACAAATGAGAACTTGCTGATGGAAAGGGGAATCCCTATTTGAGAGGGAGCTTTGAGAAGTCCCTAATTAAGAGGGAGCTTGGGCAAGTTCTTGGTCAGAGGGAGCTTGGGTACGTTCCTTCACATGAATGGGAATATCTTCCCTAGTTAAGAGGGAGAGATAGACACAACATTCTTGTCTTCACTTGGGAAGAAAGAATGGAGGATTGGGTAATCATATGGCATCCAATGCTCTTTGAGGATGTGTAGGGCATCCAAGAGAAGAGTAGGCAAGAAGACTGATATTCTTTGAGGGTTGGGAACCCAAGATAAGAATAGTCCTAGAAGGTCATACTTAGTGAACACTTGGGTGGGTATGTACCTTGAGAGACAATGATGAAGGTGTCTATAGTCATTGGTCTCACCAACATTGTGCTATGATCTATTGAGAGATAGAGATGTCAGTTAAGGCCTTGCTGTGGAAACAATGTTGGTTACTATGATGCTATAACAGATGGATTTCCAATCCGATTTCTCTTATGTGAATTCTTCAGATTGAAAATGTCCAAACACCTTGTAAAGTGATTTATGAATACCTCCCTAGTTAAGAGGGAGTGTTGAAGAAAGTGTAACTAGGTTCGGTCTTCATAAATGTAATTTTTGATCTTTGTACTTGTAAAAGAAAATAATTATTATTTTCGTCATTATTAAGAATGGGTTTCTTGCCCATTTGATAGGTCAAGCACATGTTTAAGTGCTTCTAGGAAAGTCAAAGAGTCAATGTAATTATTGAAGACCCATGCGGGCATGTTACACTATGTAAACATATGTCTTAGAGTCAAAGAAACATGTCTAGGGTGATCCTCCATTGAAAAGATAAGTCTCCTCTTCAAAGTCGACTCAAAAAAGAATTTTTGGTACACTTAAGGACATGTTGACCTCACTAGCTCAATTTGGACCAAATAGGAGGGACAACCTCATATATATAAGGCAGTCCAACCTCACAAAAGAATCACTACTCATGCCTGAATTCAACGAAAAAGGAAGGAAAAAAAAGAGGTGCGAAAAAGGAGCATTGAGGTGATTCTAGGGTAGTGAAGAAGAGGAAAAAGAAACTGAGTTTGGGAGGACTTTTTTTGGGTATATTTTCTGTCACACGTGCGAAGGAGAGAGGGTATCTCTACAATCATATTAGATCCACAAAGATGACAACACAAGAATGATTTTACTGGGTAAGAAAAGGCTCTAAATAGATCTCCATCTCAAGCGAAGGAGGTCCCACATCAAGCAAAGGAAAAGGAGAAAGTAAAACGGTTTGTTTCAAGCGCTAGATCAACCACATGTGCGAAGAAATCAGGCTTGCAGTAGGGTCAGAGGATCGGCCTCTCATCTTGTAAATATATCTCAAGAAAGGTCTCACTCTCTAGCTTAAGTATTAAGGAAAATGAATATTTCCAAATGAAGTAGAGAAGGGAAGGAAGACACCAAAGAAGAGGTCTCTAAGGAGACCTAGGGTTTCTGCAGTTGCCAGAAGAAGTGCAAAGGAAGAGATCAAGGTGCAAAGCAGAAAAATGCATTGATTGAAGGACAAAAGGAAGAGAGGCTGTCTTGTTCTTGGAGGATCCACTGGTCAAGGGTTTAGGGTTTGGAATTTGTCAAATTAAAGCTTCAATAAGAGAAATTTGCAGAAAGGGTTTTCCTCTCTAGGAGGGAGAGGTTTTTCCCTGGCCGAGAGCCAACATCTTGTGTTATTGTCCCTTTTGTTTTGGTAAATGTTTGATGAAGAAAGAGATCACACACTAATAATAATAAGAGAAGATTGTGTTAATAAGAAAAAGTAAAAAGTTCTTCACAAATAGTTATCATTGTCAGAAGAATCTCACTATAACCTGGATGCCCTAGATTCTTCAACACAATCCACACATTTCCACAAGAAAATAATTTATGGAAATTACACAACTCCTAGCATTCAATATCAATGAATTATACAAGGAGAATAGGTTGATGGACCCTATTTATTTAGCTCAGCTCTTCAATTCTTTCTTTCACATAGACAAAACCTTTGTACACCAATCATACAACCCAGATTTGATCCTGGAATTGACACATAGTCTAAGAAAATGAATTTATAGCAAAAATGTGAGCTCACATAGGGGAGAGTATGCCTTCCGATGTCTCTTTAATTCTCATGGTCATCACGGAATTCAAGAATGGCAGGAGAGGGCACAATTTTCTGTTGCCTTCCCTTCAAATGCACCAATAACAAGAATAATGGGCTCACCGCCTCCACGAGAGAAAGAAAAATGTTTACCTTCAATACCCAATTCTTCCTTCAGCTGAGAAAACCATCTAGCAATCCATAATGACCACAAATAATCACTCCAAATGAATTTCATGCTTCTTGAGTCTAAGAAATTATTCTTTGGCACAACAACGAAATTCTAGGCACAATGGTAAAGAAACTCGACCTCTAAACGTATGCTTAACTCATCCTCTTCAAGGATCCCAAGCTATGCTACAACAACCTTGCTTCCCTCATAATTTCGACCTTAAACTTTGCTTGGAAGTTCGATGCTTTTGGTGACTTCCACAACCTGAAAGAAAGATGTAGGAGATACCAAACGAGACCATAAAATTTATTGTTTAAACATGGGTACCTCTTCATTTCTTGCAAATCTTGTTCTCCATTGAAGCCCAATGGTGAAATATGGACAATTTCACTCTCAGGTCCAAACTAGGGTGTCTCGTTGCAACACCGAAGTCTGCTATGGTAGCTAGGGCTCCAAATCCCCCAACTTCCCCTTCCAACTCCCTCCAAGAGTTCTCTCTTGAAACTCACACAATGCACGAATGGATTAGAGTCTCCTCAATTCCCTTATTTAATGAATTTAGGATTGTCTTTTCATCTTCGCCTTCCCTTTTGTATTTTCATCTTTACCTTCCCTTTTTTATTATTATTAAATTCACTTTTATAAAGTCATTTTATGATACTCCACTTTATAAAATTAAAAGTGACATCCAACTTGCCTAGGAAATATCATCCTTTCTCCTTCTTTAATAAAGTCTCCTTAGGTAAATTTAGGTCCCCTTATTAATTATATCACTGCTTTAGCCTATGGGAACCACTTTACGCTAGTGGACTTTGTCATAAGCTTTCTATGGGGATGAGGACATTGCAGTCCTCCCCACCCAATATTGCTTTTCTGCAAGAAATTTCAATTCAAGATGTTTGAGCACCTGTTCGCCTTCCTAAGTAGCATCTTCTATCGGAAAATCCCTCCATTTTACTAGGTACTCTTTGATCGCTCAACTCTTATTTCTCTTGTGTCTAGGCTCTTCTCAAGAACTAAGACCAATTTTCCCTCCTCATCTAATGGTGGAAGTTCTATGGAAACAACAATATGTTGTCCCAAAGCCTTTTTGAGGCACTAGAAATGAAAGACAGTGTGAATCTTGCATCCATCCAGAAGATCAAGTTCATAGGCCACTTCTCCAACTCTTCTCAAGATTTTGAATGCCTCATAGAACCTGGGTTTTAACTTTTCCGCCCCTTTAGTTTTGAGCGAGGACTACCTATGGGGTTGGAGATGGAGGTACACCATATCTCCCACTTCAACGCTGCACTCCACCATGTGCTTGCCTGCATACAATTTTTGCTAGTTCTGAGCCATGTGTAGATTGTTCTTGAGGACTTTTAAAATGTCCAGGCTCTCCTCGATCCAGTTTTTGGCTAGTGGTGCCCGACTGTCCCCAAATATCCTGTCTACAAAATTTGGGGAATCATATCCATACGATGATTTTAAAAGAGTAATACCAATGGACATGTGGAAAGTGGTATTGTAACAATGATCCCCCAGATGCAACCACTTTACCCATGTCTTTTGTTGGCCAGTGACATAATTCCTGAGATAGCCCTCCAACCACTTGTTGACAATCTCCGTCTGCCCATCAATTTGTGGGTGGTAGCTAGTGCTTGGAGTTAGCTCAATCCCCATGAGTTTTAAAAGCTCCTGCCATAAATCGCCCATGAACCTGCTATCTCTATCACTGAAAATGTTCTTTGGCAACCCATGCAAATATGAAAACCTCCTTGAAAAATCGCTCGACTACCTGTGAAGCTGAATATTTTGATGGTATAGAAAAAAGGGGGAAAATTTTGTGAGCCACTCTATCATCACATATATGCAATATTTTCCTAGCACTGGTGGTAAGCCCGTGATGAAGTCCATGGAAACACTTTCCCACTTCTTCTTCTTCATTTATTTATTTATTTATTATTATTTATTATTTATTATTATTTTATTATTTCTTATTATTTTATTTTTATTTTATTATTATTTTAATTATTTTATTTATTTATTTTATTTAATTTATTTATTTTTTTATTATTTATTTATTTTATTTATTTATTTTTATTTTTTTCAGAATGGGGAGGGGCTGCAACAAGCCTGCTGGATGGGTCTGCTTTGTCTTGTTTAGCTGGAAAGCATTGCACTTCCTCACAAGTTTCAACACATTAGACTTGAGGCCCTTCACGGTGAATCTCTCCCTGACCTTCCTATAGGTCTTTAGATATCCCAGATGTCCGGCCAAGGGTGAGTTGTGAGCTACCTGCATGATCCTCTCTTTGAGTTTTGATTCGGGTACGAGATATATCCGGTCTTTATAGTAGTTAATATGATTCATAACCCGTTACTTGTCATCACCGACCAACTCGTCTAAAATCTCACAAGTGAATTTATTCTTTGAATACTCTACCAACAACAATGACCTCCAATCTTCTGTCATCTCTATGAGTGAGAAAGTAGGTGTCATCCTTCATAGAGCATTTGCCACTACATTGTTCTTGCCTTTGACATATTCTATCTTAAAGTTGTAGGCCTGCAACTTGCTTATCCACTTTTGCTGCCTCTCACTCAGTTCTTTCTTCCCATGATGAATTTCAGGCTGTTGTGGTCCATTTTTACTTTAAATTTTCCTCCTACCAAATACTCCCTGAATTTGGCCAATGCATGGATTATGGGCAATATCTCCTTATCATATATCAAATAATTTAGCTCATAATCTCTAAGATTGTTACTTTCAAATGCTATGGGGTGTTGGTTGTGCATAAGGACCGCTCCTATTACTATTCCCGAAGCGTCACATTCCAGTATGAATGACTGGGTGAAATTAGGTAAGTAAGCACATGAAAAGTGCTCATCACCTTCTTCATTCTAACAAATCTTTCTTGTGATTTATCTGACCAACTAAACGCCCCCTTTTTGGCGATATCTGTAAGAGGGGTTGTTAACTATGAGAACCCCTTAACAAATTTCCTGTAATAAGTGCAAATTCCAAGGAAGCTCTTCAACTCTGTGACATTGTTCGGGGTGGGCCACTCGATGATTGCCCAGATTTTCTCTCGATGCACCCGTACCCCATTGTGACCAATAATATGCCCTAGGTAGAGCATCTCTGTCATGCCAACTCACACTTGGACTCCTTTGCATACAATTCCTTTTCCTCCAGAATGCCCAACACCTCGTCCAAGTGCCTCAAGTGGCCCCCCCATGTCTTGCTGTAGACCAATATTTCATCGAAGAAGACCGAGAAGTACTTCCACAATTTCTTATTAAATATATGGTTCATACAGGTGTGGAAAGTCGTGGGAGCATTGGTTAGCCCAAATAGCATGAAAAAAATCTCGTAGTGCCCATAGAGGCACCTGAAAGCTGTCTTTGGGATGTCTTGCTCTCGAACCCGGATCTGATGATAGCCGGAATGAAGATCTATATTTGAAAAATATTTGGCCCCTTTCAAATCATCCATCAACTCATTGATCTTAGGAATAGGATATTGGCTCTTGATTGTTTTCTTATTGAGAGCCTGGTAGTCTATACACATCTGCAAGGTGTTGTCCTTCTTCCTAGCCATCACCAACAAAGAAGCGAACAAACTAGAGCTCGGGTGAATATGGCCCAATCTCAGTGCTCCTTTATGGCATTTTCTATTTCATCTTTATGAACTTTGGTATGTCGATAAGGGGTGGTTATTACTGCCTGCACACCCTCCTCGAGTTCTATAATAAGCTCAAAGCCTCTATCTGGTGGTCTACTTGGAGGAATATCATCAAAAACTTTATGATGTTTATGAAGTAATACTTGTATGTCATATGAGTGTGGTTGTGTCTTCTCTAACTGTTTGTTATCTGTAATAAGGCACTCTACCACCCACTCGATATCACCACGTTTCAATACAACCTCCATGTGGTTGGATGCCACAAGATTCAACGGGTATTTATGCATGGCTCTCAAGACTACCCTCCTACCATCTACTGAATCATTGAACTCCATTTCCATGTTCCGCTGATCTGTGGTGTACTTTCCTGTGTAATAAAACCACTGACACCCCAACACCACATTAGCATCCGACACATCCACTACAAAGAATTCATTTGTCACTATATAATTTCCCATGGTGAGATGTGTTGATTTTTGTAGCATTAGATGTGTTATAGCCACAAAATTTTGTGGAGAGGCTAGAATACATGTATTCTCGAAAACCCATAAATCGTTTATGGAAATTCCATCTAGAGATGATTTAATTAAAATAATTAAATTTTTTAAATGGTTCCCTAAGTCTAAACTTAGGAAATCTGGTTAATGAAAGGGTATTAATTAAATTAGATGTGAATCTTCTAGAAGAAGACAAGGATCAAATCCAAGTTAATCTTAGCCATCGATTATGTTCTAATTCTGACCGTTGGAGCTTCAACGAGAGATTATAAGGGGTTCGATGTGGTTGGAGAAACACACTTGAGCAATTCGATTTTGCTAGAGAATCGATTTCCTAAGTAGCAGCTGTGAGTTTCTGGAAGTGACTTAGTAAAGTCAAAGCAATGAGGGAGGGGTAGGGATAGTAGACTAGAGGAAGTTTTCCAGATTCGGGGAGTGCAAGGAAGAGAAGACATAGAGAGGTTCAGAGAGGCAGTGTAGTGCCATGCAGAGCTTCTGAAGGGAGTTTGAGATTTAGTTGGGAAGTCGAATTTCAGATCTAGAAGTCGGGGTGTGAGACTGGAGGACCAGAGGAGAAAATTTCTAGACAACAAGATATTTTGGGAAGGAGGTGACGTAGATTCCAGAGAGGTTGACGCAAACCTGTTTAGGTTGATGCAGAGACTGCACGGAACCAACGTGGGGCTAGTCATCTAGAACTTGAATCAAATTCGGATCGCCAGACAATGTGAGATTTTTCTCACTATCTCCTTGTCACTTTTTCTCTATGTCAGATAGCCAGTTTGGGCATCCAACGATTTGTACTCAGATTACAATTTCATAATAATAAAACCCTCAGTTGTTGCACTGATTTTCCCACATTGGGTTTTTCCTGGGAGATTGTCCAAAAACAACTGTGTTGATGTGTGTGTTTATTTCTCTCCAGTTCAATATTTAGTTTCCACAGTATTTTATTTTGTATAGGCTGCAATGTATGTATTTCAGTATTTGCTATAGAATACTACAAGTACCTTGTTTAAGTAATTTAACAAGTAGGTGAAATATTATCAGTTTGCTGCAGTAGGAATCGGGTAACCGATTTTCACATGGTATCAGAGCATAGATTTTGAGCAGAAGAGCTCAATTGTGAAAAGGAAGAGGGAGTGAGAATAAGAGCTCAGTTGGAGAAAGGAAGAGGGAGTTTGAAATTACTATAGAGGCAACAATTCGAAATCCCTGAGGCAACACAGTCCTTGGGCCAAGTGGTCAAAGTTTGGAGGAGAAGTCAATTTTTGTGAGTGAGTCAAGAGATAAATTCAATCTCCAGATTGAAGATTTCGAGGGGCAGAAGGGAGAAGCACATTTTTTCCTTGCAGAGAAAATCTTCAGCTAGGACGCAGTTATTTTGTAGCGGTTGTTGGAAGAATAACGTTAGTGGGAGAGAAGAGCACATATTGAGGGAATTTCTTCCTCAGAGAACTTCTAGCTAAGAAGTTTGAATTTTCCAAGCAGAACAACGAAATTTGTGTGTGGAATTTCTCACTCTATAAGGGAGTGTGAATAGCTGGAAAACAGCGACGCAGAGGAGAAGAGGGAGAAGTTCGACTTTATTTTGTAGATATGGCATCAGTTGGGTTGAGAGATCAAGATTGGTTGCACAAAGCCTCCAACTATGTGTTCTGGTAGGCTAGGATCTCTTGCCTCATAGATGAGAATGATATCAAAACTTATGTCAATAATGTGGTAGCTTTGCCCGTTGATGCAGATCCACTCAAGAAGTACAGGGATGAGATGGCGAAGACTAAGAGGATCATTCTTGACAGGGTTCGAGATCATGTAGTATCCCATATAGCCGACAAGGATATTGCCTGGCAAATGTGGGAAGCCTTAGCATTGAGTGTGCGTCCATGAACATGCACTGAATTATCCACCATCCCGTAGTAATACTCCCACAGTTATAAAGAAAACTCCCTATTGATGAGTGTAACGGGCGAGAACCAATGTCTGAGGGAGAAATCACGTAGGAGAGACAAGTGGGTGTTGGGGCACACATATTCATGCCCGCATTTAACACTCCAAACATGTGCGCACTGTGCTGAGATACTGCCATGATCAAACTCGACTACTGGAAAGCATAAACCAGGGGAATGTTGGACTAGACCTCAATACCCTCTACTTGCCTTGCTTTAAATTGATAAGACAAGAACCACCATGTTGTTTCGTATAAACGGTGGGTTGACCATATGTACACCTCCACTGGACAAGAAGTAACATATTTTCAACCTTCGCAGTTAGCCTCTAGATCACTCATTTGCTGTTCACACATGTCAATCATGTGAGCTGTCATCATGCCCTTCCTTAAATGCACCCCATCAAGGATAATCTCAAAGAATTTCAACCAAATATGACTCATTAAAGATGACCAATGCCTTTGGTAAACAGTTGAGATGATGTGCACCATTTCAAAATGAACATGACTCAAGTTTCATAGTTGCATTTTTTGAGTAAAACATGTTTTTGAATAATGCAGAAGCTTTTTCTTTTATTTAAAAAAAATGTTACTCTCTTCTAATTGGCCCATATATGTGGGGAGGTACATTTATGTTAAAATAAAGAGGAAAAAGCTTAACTCTATTCCTCAAACCCGCTGTAACTTATCGCCACCTTTTCTCAGGATCCGAAAGAATGGTGTAAGAGTGCAATTCTTTAAAATATGAAAATCGCATTAAACAAAACTCCGCAACTGCTTACACCCATAAAACCACCTTCAACACGAGTTATAGACATACATGATAGAAATGCATTGATAGAACTGGGAAGACTCTCGAAGAGAGCTTGATCATTGTATTAAAAAAGATAGAAATTTATACACACAGACAACCATAGATTCTACAACAATATGCTGACTGTCATTTATGTTTAAACAATTGGCTGACTACCGCCGCCTGCTGTCGACTAGCCGTCATGGAAACAGGGATTGGCGGCGTGATTTTTTAACAAACTTCCCCTTAATCACGATGACCTAAATTTTAAAGTGCCTGGTGGTCTCAGTATTAGCTAGGCCTTACAACAGTGCATAAAAAAAGACTTGATAAGGGGGCTTTCATATTTTACTGTTGATTTCACACAGCACAACTCTCTTCAATGGACACGGTGTTGGTGACATCCTATCTGCCAACACTTTACTGGATATTCTGTACGATCTACGCCACACAAGTGTCACAGTGTTCATCAACAGGCACTCGGTTGCAGACAATCCTATCTGTGAACACTCCACTGGATACTCTCTGTGCCACACAGGCATCATGGTCGACACACCCTTCTTTAGTGGACACTCGGTTGCATACACTCCTATCTGCCAACACTCCACTAGATCTATGCCACACAGGGGTCACGGTCGACACAATATTCATCAGCGAACACTCGGTTGCAAACACTCTCATCTGCCAACACTCCACTGGATCTACGCCACACAGGCATCACAATCTTCATCAATGGACACTCGGTTGCAAACACTCTTATCTGTCAACACTCCACTGGATCTACGCCACACAGGGATCACAATCTTCATCAATGGACACTCAGTTGCAAACAATCTTATTTGCCAACACTTCACTGGATCACTCTTTGCACCACATAGGTGTCATGGGCATCACAACCCTCTTCAATGGACAATCCATTGGAAACATCGCTCTCCAGCAGTGTCAATGGCAA
Organism: Pinus taeda; assembly: GCA_000404065.3. NCBI lineage: Eukaryota > Viridiplantae > Streptophyta > Pinopsida > Pinales > Pinaceae > Pinus > Pinus taeda. The sequence goes on along the minus strand of APFE031568163.1, from coordinate 33,292 downwards.
AGAAGAATCCACTTGCCCTTCACCATTATCAAGCCCTCCTTTGGCTCTTCACACCACAGAGCCCACAACTCTGCACACCATCGAGCTTAGATGCTCCCAGGCTCACCCTTATGCCATCTTCCGGACAACACTAGACCTCACACAGCTCCACAAACTCTAGCCGTGAGTCTCAACACACAAGGTAGCCTTTTAACAACGCTCTTCTTAACCGCGCTCTCTCCCATGGTCTATGTTGGTTTCTTCTTCTTCTCTAGACAACCTTTTCGTAGCGCTCTTCTTAATCATGCTCTGCTCTGTCCCATGGTCTATGCTCGCTGCTTCTCTCCTCTATGCCTCTTCATGAGTTACATTGCCCTTTTTGACTTTCATAAACTTCTTGAAGCTCAGCTTGCCCAACACTCCTTAGCTCCATAGGCTCTTTCCTTCACACAGTCCACTGGCACTTGTATCGAGCTGTGATATTCCTTTATACATAGAGAGATGACAACCACGACTGGATATCAAGAGATGACAATGCTTATGCTCCCATGATCTCACATTTACATGTTACATATACATGTTTGCAACAAAATCACACATGTATTACTGCCTTTGATCTCTACCTTGCATGTTGGCAATATTCCCAACATCATCAAACACACAGATCTTCTTGCTGCAGGCTCCTGGTCAACCAAGCAACATATAGGATGACACAGTAGTGCGATCTCTCCTCCACAGGTTTGATCTATGCCTTGCATGTTGGCAATGTTCCCAACAATCATCAAACAAACAGTTCTTCTTGCTGCAGGCTCCTGGTCAACCAAGCAACATATAGGACAACACAATAGTGCGACCTCTCCTCCACAAGTTCAACGAACAACAATCTTCCATGTTCTGACTCAGGGTCCTCCAAGCATAGGCTAGACAAGTCCTCCACTTTTCTCCCGGTTTAACCACCGCTCTAGAGGTTATGTTTCCAACCCTTGTTGGTTTCTTCCACCACAAGGAACACATCATATTGCAACACGATAATGCAACTTCACTCCTCTTCCTAGCTTGGAATGCAGTTCCCAACACTTACGGTTCCTTTGGAACACCAGGCACCACTAGTAATTGACTTGTCGCAATGTAGCTACGGGAGGTATGTTGTCTTCACACAACAAACATGCCCATAACACTTCCTCACCACAGCCTGTCGCAATGTAGCTATGGGAGGTGTGCTGTCTTCACACAACAACCATGCCCATGACACTTCCTCACCATAGCCGCTTCAACTCAAAATAACAACAAGGATTAAAGCCTTTCCTCCCATACACTCATTCCACCGGTCATCGTCTCAGGCTTCCAGCGGATAACAACATTTTATCGAGAACGCAACAAAGAGAGCCATGTATTCCACCTTCGTTGTATAATTCTGGTAGGGGAAAATCTCTTGCGGTGGGATCACAGGATCTTTCTAGAAAATACTGTCGTCGAGACTACAACGGGTGGTGATCTGTCGCAAGATGTAGTGGCTACCTATTCCACCGACCAGAGAAATCTGGGCCCCAAAGTCACAGCCCTCGGATTTGCCTTCTCCTGTGCACCCAACTGTTGGGTATACGACCAAAGTCCCACATTGACTAGAAGTGGGGAGGATCATGGATATATAAGGATGGACAAATATCTCCATTTGTATGAAGCCTTTTGGAGTAAGTCCAAAAGCAAATCCATGAGGGCTTAGGCCCAAAGTGGACAATATCATACCATTGTGGAGATATGTGGCGTCCAGAGTCCTTACAAGTGGTATCAGAGCCATGCCCTGAAGTTAGCCAAGTGGATGAATCCTCGGAATGCCGAACGAAGGTGGTGGGCCCCGGTAATATCACGATGGGATCCATGGATGAGCTCGGTTAGACAGGTGGTGTGCTCCGGATTCTTCATGGACGTGTCCTGGTCCCAACACGGTGAAGAGCAGTTGATCTGGGATAGAGCAAGCTCTTGAGGCAGGTGGTGCTCCATGTAAGGCGTGTGCTTCCAACGCATTGGAGCGGAGAATCCTGGTTGGTAGAGAGTGGACGGATGGATAATTGTTTGAGGGGAGGCTTGATGGTCCTTTGTTCGAGGGGAAGATTGTTGGGTATACGACCAAAGTCCCACATTGACTAGAAGTGGGGAGGATTATGGGTATATAAGGATGGACAAATAT
>APFE031568163.1:20028-30989 GCA_000404065.3 Pinus taeda | reverse complement strand
GCAATGGTATGATATTGTCCACTTTGGGCCTAAGCCCTCATGGATTTGCTTTTGGACTTACCCCAAAAGGCCTCATACCAATGGAGATATTTGTCCATCCTTATATATCCATGATCCTCCCCACTTCTAGTCAATGTGGGACTTTGGTCGTATACCCAACACCAACTTTCTTCTGCAAGGACTTGCCAAAGGAGCAACCAACATGGCTGGATTGAGCAGGGTTTTCCGAAGTTGAACGTGGCCTCCATTCAACCTCTAGTACTCCACTACACGAGAAAAGTCAGCACCATATCTCCGCGTCCACCAAATTCCAACACCACTGTGCTAAGCTCGCACAACTCCACTGGACAGCCAAACTGTTTCTTTTTATCGCAATTCCCTTGGCCGATGAGCCTCAAAACTGAACTAAGTGCTCCAGACGCTGAGAAAACACAAGAATGGAGTGGAACCCGCGACCTCCTCATGAAAATGGGCCACAAAAGTTTGTTAGGAATGCTAGAACCACGCTTACACCGTCCATAGCATCTCACACACAAAAAAAAATCCTCACCACACCAACTGCACGTCTATCACACTGTATTGCGAGCTTGCACACCATCGCAACAACCGACAGGGCAGACTCCACGTTGATACTGTGGAGGTTTGCCGTTACACCAAAACCCGCAGGTGTTGGTAAACTTTACAGGCCAGTAACTAGGATCCCCAGGGTGGAAATTACAGATTCTATAGAGGTGCGGTGATTCTTCCAACACCCCCCTCAAACGCAGCTCGGGGGAATCGAACCTGGGTCCAAGCTCTGGTACCATGTGGAGGTTTGCCATTACACCAAAACCCGCAGGTGTTGGTAAACATTACAAGCCAGTAACTAGGATCCCCAGGGTGGAAATTACGGATTCCCCCTAGCTGCGTTTGAGGGGAGGTGTTGGAATCACCGCACCTCTATAAAATCCGTAAATCAACCCTGGGGATCCTAGTTACTGGCTTGTAATGTTTACCAACACCTGTGGGTTTTGGTGTAACGACAAACCTCCACAGATACATGGCTCAAATTGGGCCTCCTTTCCATACTTCAAAAAAAACAAATACTTTGACATGCCTGTTCCGTTTTCCACACCACACCTCAAATATGAGACAGACAACACAATACGGGTCCACGGCAGGCTTTGCTTCTCTCTTCCACGGAAAAGATTGACTGCAATAATACTAGATCTCTTAAGTGATTGGTTTAATAGCAGACGATTGTGTTCTCCGGTGGAACCTTCCACAACTACCATTGCACTTACTCTTCACACTTGCAAACAGGCTCAATCCACACACGGCGAAATACACACAACCACAACTCTCTACTTGTCCTTACTCCATGACACCGAGAACTTGGGCTTCACACAATAATCACGTTGTCAATATCTAATGGGCAGCGGTACTGATCCTCTACACGCACGGGCTCACACGGCCTTTATTGTCTCTACGCGCAGTTCTACGATCCTCTACACATATTTTACTCCTCGCACACAAGGAGCAACAACTCTTCCAACAAAACACAGAGCCCTCATTTCTTACTCAGGCTTCACATAACCTCACCTTCCAACACAGCCTCACACCAAGGTCGATCTGCGACTTTCCAAAACAGTTGCCACACTCAATGCTCTCAGGTGGATCACAATAGCGTAGCAAGGTGACTCACCGCCTCTTCACACTGCTCAACACCACCGAGCTTATTCAGACCAGCTCTGATACCAGTTGTTAGTTCAGGGAAGACAATAGATTTATACTCATACGACAATATCAAAGAATAATCACACAGAAAGACAAACGGAGATACATATAAATAGCACAAATATAGTAGTGTATTACTAATGGAGAATGAAATCACTTCACATTACACATCCACGATACTCTGTATATCACTGCCTCCGATACCAGTTGACAGAACTAAAAAGACTCTCCAAAAGAGCTTGATCATGTTATTAACAAACATAGAAATTTATACACATAGAGAATCGTAGATTCTACAACAATCTATCGGCTGTCATTTATGTTTCAACAACTGGCCAACTACCTCCCCCTGCTGCCGACTAGCCACCATCATGGCAACAAGGGTTGGGCGGCGTGATTATTCCAACCCTACAAATTTACAATCACAATGGATCTATCACAAAGGATTTCTTTACAAAGCCACTTAAGATTTTGGAGTGAAGAACGCAAGAATCTGTGTGTATAATTAATATCAACATACTCAGTTTAGGATTTTCATGGATGAGATTAGAAATTTAAATTTGAAAATTCAGCTTGAATTTTTTCCTCAATTTTATGATATTTTTGACATCCCTACGAGAAAGTAGTTTGAATAATTCATGGGTTGAGGACTCTAAATCCATTTACTCATTTTTGTCAAATTTCAATATGATTCTACGCATAACATGGTACCTTCAATATTATTTGGCTAAATCTCATGCTTTGTTAGTTTCTTTGTTGAATATGTAACATTACTTTCCCATTATATCACTTTTATCCATTAATGTTAGTTAACTATGATATAAATTGACTTTGGTAAGATGGGATGATTTTTGATTGTTTGATTATTAAGAAATATGTAATAATTCCATAATGGTGTTGTAGTGAACATGGGGAGTTATGAAGGGAAGTTTTTGTTTGAGGAAGTACTTTATATTAATTGTTATTTTATGGTTGTATTAATAATATTGTTTTATTTATTTATACTAGTAATTTTAAAAGAAAAAGTAAGGTGTATATATATATATATATTATATATATATATAATTATATATATATATTTATATATATATTATATATATATATAGAGTCTGGATCTATCAAGTTTCAAGAAGGATTTATTTTTTTTCCACTCTATGTTAGATATTTGATTCCTCTTGACGCTTAGTAGATCCAGAGTAAAGATAGATCTATGCTGGTTTAATCTCCCTTTTTAAATAGACTACATTTCACATGAATACCATGGGTCCATGGGTCAATATCATGTGTCATTTTTATTTTTATTAATATTAGGGTTAACAATGTGTTTTTTGCATGGTATTAATAATAATTTGGCCCATAGGCTTCACCTAAATAAAACTTGTTTTTTGAGTGTTGGTAAATATAAAGTGAATTATGGTGTAAATATAAAAAAATATTTTATTTATTTACCATACCTCTGGTTTATTTATGTATATTTTTTAATTTACCATACTTCTTTTATAAATATGGTATTTGGCCCATGGTATTAAAATGGTATTTGGCCCATAGGCTTCACCTAGAAAAAATCTGTTTTTTGAGTCTTCCTAAATATAAATATGTTTATGGAGTAAATATAAGAAGAGGTTTTATTTATTTACTATACTTCTAGTTTATTTATATTTATATTTATTTACCATACCTTTGGATTTAGTATAAAAGACGTTTTATTTATTTACCATACCTCCAATTTATTTATATTTTTATTTATTTACCATACTTATTTTTTGAGTGTTCATAAACCTCTTTATATTTTAAATTGGAGTTCTCTATAGTGCGACTTTTTGGAAGCTTTTCTGGTAGGTTTTTTCCAGTCAAATTTCTCTAAAATTCGGCAGCAATTAATTGAAATCACAACTCCTTTTAAATTTATATTGTGTTTATTCATAATAATTATTTAATTAATTTCTAAATAAAACTTAAAAATATTAAATGTTAAACATTACATGTTAAATGTTTATATTTACATATTTACATAAACAAAATATTTTTTTTTAAATTATCATGAGTAATTAATTTAACATTCTTAAAGTATCTCATACACAAATACACTTTTTGCAAAATTGTTGTTGGACCACATAACATTTTACTTAGGAAAAAACATGATAAGAATCACTATTAGTTCTAAATGAGGCTGACAACGATTAGGAATATAATGTTTTAATTAATCAACAGAGTTGGATGAATTAGATTAAAATATAATAAACTCATAAGTGCCGATAGGATGGGAACAAAGAATACAAGTTGGAAATAAGTGCCCATAGGATGGGAACAAAGAATAAAAGTTGGAAATAAACTATGTAGAAGGTTTAGATACAAACACCAGTATAAACTTATGTTTGTATGCCAATGACTGGTTGTGTATTTGGGGCAGTTGAGTGAAGTTGAGTGAATTTTTGAGTGAACAATGATAACTAATTAGGAGGGATAAATTAATATCATAGTTATTCCTTTATAATTGGATTAAATATGAGGGAAAACATAAATAATGACGACATATATTTTACATGTTAGGTATAATATTTTTTAAATGGATAATTTTAATATGTAAAATGATGAGGAACTTTGGCTAACAATCAAAATATGTACAAAACCAAAAATTTAGATATTGGTGAATTATGGTACGCTAGTAAGGCTCATAATACTCATAATAACATAGTGTTGAAATTCATCAAATTTCATTTTGTGATAAAGAATATATGCTCAAATATTTGTGATTAAATAGTAATTATAATTGTTGGGGTAAAATGTTGCTTCCATTTCTTTATTTCCTTTAAGATAAATATACTAAGAAAAGAAAAAGGAAAAAAAAAAAGAAGAAAAAGGAAAAAAGAAAGAGGAAACAAAAATAATGCATCCTCCATTCCGCATGCGTAGTTGTAGGACACCAACAATGGCAAGTTATTTTGATAACAATGGTTATAATCAACAACATAAATGCTAAAATTAGAATAATTTGTGTTGCTACAATTTTTTTTACTATAAAAGCCACAAATTGTAATAAAATATCCCAATCATATTGAAAAGCAAATAAAAGGGAAGAAATGATGGTAAAGCAAGTCCAAAACCTTGCAAATGATGTGCCCATCATTGTAGAAAAGAAGAATATCAAATACATAAAATCTTAAGAATTGTTATGGGAAAGCATGACCATCATTTGATCCATTTTTGGGTTGAATGAATCACTTAGTGATTTATGGAGATATTAACATTATTTTGTGTTTCTTAGTTTTAATTTCTTTGCAATGGTGTATTTTTTTCATGTTGCCATGCTCCCACACTCCAACCATACATGAGAATGAGGTTTTTAGTACAATAAAAATTTATTTCTTGAAGAGCCTCACTTTCAACAATTAGATCACAAAGAACCGAACATGTCACAAGTGGGATTTGAAATCAGTTCTAAAGGATAACTACTCTCTATCACTTGAGATAGACCCCATTTACATTATAGTGGTGCATTATATTAGACTATGCTTCAATATTTAACCATAGACATTTCATATTTGCTTTAGAATTCCAAGTATAGAATGACTAATTCACTCCCAACAACTACTTTTCCATTACAACTCATGCTATACTCAATGCACCTAGTTATCACCTTGAATATTTGGTTTGCTTTAATATGTATTTTGATCAAAATCATTTCTTTTTTTCCCTTTTTTGTTTAATTATGCTTCCTTTTAAGCTTCCTTAGACTTTTTCCAAGAATCCATTTTATCATCACTTGGTAGCCTAATTATTTTTTTCTTAACAATGCTCTCATTTGTGCTTCACATGTGCTTATTAATGGAGTGTCAACATATCCGTTGTCATGGAATTAATGTCTCATTGATGTGACACTTCTAATATATTGGCTTCCACATAATCTACTTCTTTCTAAAAAAGTGAACTTAGATTTGTTTATATTGTCATCTCTATCTTTCCTGTGTATGTTCGAGTTTGATGTCATCATACAATATGAAAGTGATATGTTCATGGATTAATATCCCAATTGTATTGATGAGATATATTCTCCACATCACTAGATCACACCTTCAATCAAGATGCAAGGGGTTACATAGACCTCTTGACATTTAAATTAACATTCTCCAAATGAAGGTCCTTCACATTGTTTGGTGATGTCTTCCAGAATGTGTGGGGTTAAATAGAGTGGAAAATACCTTTAATCAAATGACATATCCCACTTGTTGTCCCACCATGTAGATGGGGAATGATAAATTCTTTTGTGCCTTACCTTTTCTTGAATGAAAAATCATATATCATAGGGTCCATATTTGGGATGCATATAAATGATTTTGAAGTACAAAATTGGTTGGACGTCACATTCTTGCATATGACACTTAACTACTTCTATGCTTTAGCAATAATTAACCCTTTTTACTAAGTTTTTTTAGCTTGATCCTTTATGTATTAGACATGCCCATGGAATTGGGAAGTTTTTTGGTTCTTTGAAAATTTGCTTAATTTTGAAAAGGATGAGGGTATTTGTTTAGTAGTGCCTCTAGTGGTTACCATTTGGCTTTGTTGGGAACTTATCATTTTATTGCATTATGCAAATGTTACTCTAGTCCCAAGTTCATGTAAATGTGAACCTTTATTTATAGCATTGCTTCTTAGAGTACTTTGATTTGAGTACTGGGGATCAAGTCTTCCATAATTGGAAGAAATAGGCTTGAGTTTTTTTCTCCTCATCAAGCATTGATGGCTCAAACAACATCATATACTCAACATTCACTATGGCATATATGTTCATATGTGTTGATAGGTCTAACTTGAAATTATTGCTTCCAATATGCTCTTGGATCTTGAAAGGGATGTACCAATGAATTTAACACCATATCCAACCTAGTAGCTTTGCGTAATTCTATACTAATCATGCTTGGATTTATATTTCTAATGCAAATTTTGAATATGCTCATGCACTTTCTTATGAATTCTTTGTATTGTCTATTTGGGCCTAATCTATCTTCTTGAGTCATTACCTACAATGCTTATTTCTCAGTAAGAGTTGTTGAGGAAAATGTTGAAATGAGTTTGTGGCAACAGCCCTAAGCATGTCTTGAAAGTAAGTTGATTAGTTGAACTATGGATTGTTCTACTGTAATAACGTCGAATATAGGTAAAATACTCATCCCATGTTTATGTGATGTTATGATTATTCGTACAATCATTCTATTGACTACTTTGATTTGAGCATCAATATGTGGATGGAACATTGTACACCGCTTTAATCAGGTGTCCATCTTCTCCCAAAGTGAAATTAAAAAATACGAAAAATGGATTTGTAATAACCCAAATTGAATCCATACACATGAAACAAATTTCTATCTTACGTCTTGAACTATAAGATATTCTCACATGCAATAAAAATGCATTTTTCAGTGAAATGATCAACGATGAAACTCATTCATATGCTCTTATGGTTTTAGTCAAGTTACCAAGGAAATTCAAGTTATGCTTTTACAACACTCACTAGGTATTGGTAATGGTGTGCATGGTCATAATTTCCTTTTATTAAGCTACCAAGAACATGTCCCCTAATAAATATATAAATTTAATGCACAATTTTGGTGAAAAGACATACTTTGGCAATTTTTCTATAGTTTTCTTGACTTTGAAATTCCCAATTACCTATGAGATGTGTGCTTCTTTGATATATTGAGTTTTAATACTTCCTTATGGAATGCAAAATTTGTTAAATGTGTGCATAAGTCCATTTGTGAGTGAATACCAATACTTACTTTCGAGAGTATTAGTACCCTTCTATTGAATGGAAGAACATGCTTCTACAAAACCAACATCATCAACATACTATGCATGAACGTTGTCATCAGTAATTGAATCTAGTTGCACCGTTGTGTTGTTAGGGTTAAATATTTGTACTGGTGGGTGCGATGATAAAATCAACAACATTATTAGTTATTCATTTCTTTTTTCTCTGAGGAAATATCTAGGCAGATTCACCTGAAGGGAGCACATCCCACCAACTTATTAGCATAGCATAACCCTGAGGGTGTCAAGGAGATTTGACCCCAAGACCTCCATTAGCGAGGTGCTTTAGTGACAAGAACTCGACTAATTGAACTAACCCTTGGGGCTTAGTCATGCATTTCTTGTACTTGATCAACCAATCGATTTTTTACAAGAAACCCATCCATTTGAAATCACTACATTGTTGCAAATTGGTTTGAGTTTGAAAACATTGCAAGGGATATGCTAGATATTGCTATAGTTGCTCTCCTAAGTGGATAATGCTTCATTTTCTTTAGCACTTGTACTAATGCATACAATTCTTTTCCACATGCTCCTGATTACAACACTTCTTTTGTGGATGAATAAGAATGGTAAGCCACTTGTTTCCTCTCCTACATAAGGATTGAGTCCATATCACAACGTGATACCATTATTTCAATCTCAAAAGGATTTGGAGGTTGGAGAGGGTTAGAACTCATGCTCTAGAGTTCTCCAATTTGTAAATGCAGTTTCAACCTCTGTTGTCCACACAAATTTCTTATTCCCTACAATAAGAGCATGCAAAGGGAATATAACATATGAGAAATGAGCAATGATTTTTCTTAACTATTTTACCACTCCCATGAAGCTTCATACATTAGTGATAGTGCTTGGACATGGCCATTTCATGATGAATTTGAAGTGATGTGAGATTTTTAAGCCATTATTGGTCTATCTTGGAATTTTAGTGTGTGGTGTGGAAAGAAGATTTACCAAGCAAAGGTGAGTGCAAATGGTATTACCATTTATTCATAAATTTCTTGCTTGGTTTTGAATATTGTCTTCCATATATTCCTATTTCATCTGCACTGGGTAATATATTTATTTTAAGTCAAGCATTGAGAAGTAATTAGCATGCTACAATTGATAAAGCATACGATCAATTCTTGGCAAAGGACACCTATTCTTGATGGTAGTTTTGTTCACTGCTTAGTCGTTAATGTACACATATTTCTTTGGCACTAAAATAATGTGTGATCCCCATGGAGATGCAATTGGTATAATTATCCATTGTTACTTGGACCTATCTTTGAATCTCTTTAAAATCTTATAATGAACACTTGTATAGTCCAAATTTAGGCAAGGATGAATATGAAAATATTTGAATTTCATGCTCCACCTCTCTTTGGAGGTTACCATTTGTGATCCTATAAATATTCCTTGTACATCATCAATTTGTTTCCTTTGCTTCATTGCCTTATTGTGGCTATAAGCCTATGCTTTTGGATCTAGGTTATCCTTTTGCTTGATAACCATGAAAGCAATTTTTTTGCTACCATTAATCTAACTCTTAACTTGATTTAAAAGAACCAATAAAAGCTTCTACTTGCCTTTGTAGGAATTAATCAAGAATGGAATTTATATTTATTCAAAAACATATGTATGTAATGTTTGCAAGTATATATGTTATGTATCTAGATTAAAATAGCACAAAAACATAAGAAAAAATATAGATCGACAACTAGATTATAAGCCACTTCAAGGGGGAAACCTCCCTTTACATCACATAAATGAACAATTCTTGGATGATACAAATGACAAGGCCTACTTGGTATATATCAGAGTTTAAAGGGTCACAATATAATTAGGTCCTACATAAAAATAATAATGTAAGGGCACAACAATAACAATAGTGAACTTCTATGGGGCACAACAATAAAAACAAGGGGGGTACACTAGTATTATAGGGACCTAATGTTGGAAATAATACTGAGAGGGGGGATGAATGAGTATTATCAAATTCTTTTCAATATACCTTCCTTAATTTATTGATCATTAACTTGTATATAATAATGAGCATGAAACAAGAAAAACAGATAGTAACACCAAAGAACACCATATATAAGGTGGAAACCCAATGTGGGTGAAAACCACCTGCTGCAGTATGTCTCTATCTTCTTTCAATTAGAAACTTCTTTTACAATGATTTTGTACTGGTGCAGTCCTTTACCAGTACGCAGGCTGCAACCTGCAGAGAGCTACAACTCTCTCTCGTTTTCCAGTCTCTCCTGGAAGGGAGCTACAACCCCCTTTGCTTCTTTTACTTCTTTAAGGACCACGTTTCATTAATTTTCAAACTGGATCCATGAACATCAAATAATCATCAAGTACATGAAAATCACCCGATCTCCTTATACAATGAACCAATGAATCACCCAACCCTTCAGAATGTTGTAAACAGAAAAGTAATACCAGAAACCTAAAACCTAGAACTCTGCTGCAATAGACAAAAGACAATCAACAATAGTTTTAGGATAAGACCACAACTTCACCAACAGGGGCCTGCGTATACCCGCAGCTCTTCCGAGACTGAACTGCGCAGATCCGCACTGGTTGTTCTTCTGCTCTGCGTACTTTTCTTCAGATCCGCACCTTTACTTCTGACTTACTGCGTACACCCGCACTGTGCCTTCTTCTCGCCTGCATACCTCACACTTCGCCCTTTTCTGTGCTGCGTGTGCCTCACACTCTGCCCTCTCCTGCGCTGCGTACCCTGCACTGCACCTTTGGCTTCGCAGCGTACTCCCGCACTGAGCCTTTTACTGAGCAGCGTACCCCCGCACTGCACCTATGGATCGCCTGCGGACTTCTGATTAGGGCCAAATTTACAGTCCTCCAATGTGCCACAATCAGTCAGATCCACAGATTTGTTCATGCGCCCGAGAAATCACGACATGCCAATAGATTCACCTTAAGTTATCTCCTTGAATTAGATTTAGCTTTTAAAAAACCAATCACCCAAAATTTCAGATCTTAAGATATTCAAAATTTTCACTAGTGTATGGCCAAGAGATCTCCTTTCCTTTTTATAGGCAAGCCCTTCTCAATACCATGGTCCAAAACCATAATAACACAATACCATGAACCCAATACTTGGGATTAACACTTTTGGATGCAATACCATGGACAAAAACCATTTGATCAAAAACTGTCGGGGTAATACGATGAACCATTCATGAAGATTCCCACGTGCACGCGCTTTTATGCATTGGAGAGAGTGAAATTGGGGTCCGCACCTTCTGAACGTATCACCTGGGTACATGCACGCACTCCTTGGTTAGCATACCTGTGGGTCCGCGGCATCTTCTAGGATTACCTGCGGGTATCTTAATTTCCATGATTTTGAGTGCCTGAACTGAGATCAGCTACAAGAGTGAGTTGCCATCAAGTACAACACCTGTACCATAGAGCCA
>APFE031568158.1:0-58974 GCA_000404065.3 Pinus taeda | reverse complement strand
CCCTTACTTCTTCATAGGGGTTCCCAACACTATGTTAGTAGCATCGTCTTGGAGATTGATCAGGTTAGCTTGCAAAGGGGCTTCATCATTTAAGATCATCATATGATAAACTTGGGAGGAAGTCCTATCTTGGGCTAGATGTAGTCTAGGAGTTTGTACATGAGCTTTTTATTTCATCCCTAGGAAGGTGCGAAGCTGCTTCTCCCTCTGGGGGCAAGGAATATATCTCTTTTCTATGAACAGGGTACTTTCAAACTTTAGAAAGAGGCATTTCAAATTGACTGAGCTCATACCTGATGTCAAAGGGAGGTGGTACTTGTTGACTAGGTTAGGTAGTCTTGGCAGCATGTGGAGGCTTCATGAGAATAGCACTTGGATGTTGTTATACTTTGGGCTACTCTACTACTTGGAGTGCTCCCTTGATTGGAACCATTGGCTGCTTTAACTTAGAAGCTTTAGGCCTTCTCTTTTTGGAACTTGGACATGGCATCTCCTTACTTTTATTCTAATGTTGTCTAAGTGCTTACCCTCTTCTTCAATTAGGGGTAAAAAGCCTCGGCCTTAGTTCATAGTTCCTCCTCACTTCTACAATTATATTATTATACACCATTTGCAGCTAGGTAAGAGACATATTGAAGGAGTCATCCTATTGATGTGATGAAAGGTTTTTCTTTCTTGCAATTCTTCTTCTTCCCCCATCACAAATAGGCTCTCATATTCAGGGTGAAAGGAGCCAGGAACTTCAGCTTGGCTGTCCTTAGGATTCAAAAGCATGTTTAGGTCCATAGATAAATTAGCTAGCTCTTCTATCCAAGGCTCATAATATTCTTCATATTAAGAGGGAAAGGCAGTTGATCTTTATTTAGATCCATCCATTCCATTCATCACAGATCAAGAGCCATCACTTCCTCGCCTAGATCAGATCCATATCCAGTTGTTGTAGTTGAGTTGCAATTCGTTTCCCCGGTCAGTATCTATAAGCATTCATAGCAAAGCATGGGCATAAGCAGCTAATAGAGCAGAGATAGAAGCAGCACATGTCGCTTTTTATCTAATACCAGCTTACCTTTGAGTGACAGATCCAATTCCACGTGCATGCGTATTGACATTGATTCATAATTCGAGGATCATATGCAACAGGCAATGGATAAACAAACCACCAAAAGCCCATAACTAAGCCTCTCGGGAAGGGCCTAGATAGAGCCAGTCAGATAAATAAGCTGGTAGGGTAGTGCCATTCAGGGATAGGATATCATAACAAGTGTTACCCAAAGATCTACATCATGGAGGAAGTGCCACAATGAATGAGGAAAGGGGCTATAGCCTAGAGCCAGTAGGGGCAGGGACCAGAGCCAGGGAAAGGCTATAAGAAACATGGGTAGTACCCAGAGGTGCACCAATTGAGAAAAGTATCTTATTGTCAGTTTCTTAAGCTACTGCTGACCGGGTTCAATCTCTAGAAGTGTTGTATCAAAGGTGTATCAATAACGAGAGAAATAGAATTGCTTTCTAGTATATTTATGCTAGCCAGTCCATTTTGACAGAAGTGTTGGATCGAAGAGGTGGATCGATAGAGAGAGGTATATGATCTGTTTCTTCCCGGGAGATGATGATGTCCGGTATCACTCAACATAGATAGGGTAGTATAGATTCTTTTTCTACAAAGGTGGAAACAATAGATAGAGGTTATAGAGAGAGGTTTCTAATTTGCTTCTTCCCGGTAGATAGCCCAGAGGTGGGTACAGATTAGGTATCTACGAAGGTCTGCTAGCCGGGTTCACAAATATACCCATGACCATATTTGCATTCTAGCTTTCTGCGCTACCTGCATTGTTGCTATCGTGCCATCAAACCATATCCACATTCTACCATTCAACCAGTATGCAATAGCCAATGCGGGGGATACCCACCACCCCTATCCTTCTGGAATAGTTCCAAGATGACAAACTTGCTGGTACCACAGCATATCGAACCCGAGAGTAGCTGCTAGCTTGCTGAAAGACCCAACAAACCAATGAGCCTTACGTAACTAACACAAGCAGTTACATATTCTAAGGTTGTACCTCAAGGCTACTCCCACCCAAGGCTGTAGGTCTGAGGCGTAGGGTCCCAAGTAAGAGAGTAAGGATGTTCCCAATGAGGTATGAGTAAGGATAGGTCAGAAGGCAAGGTTCGTTTAGAGGTTAAGGAAGGAGAGTTTATGGATGAGTCTGAGAATGTCTAGGTGAAGCTGTTCCCGGTAATCAGTGGTACCGTGATCCGTTCATGGGTAACACGTCACGCCAGGTAGTATCAGTGGTTTGTTGAATTGGTGACGTAAGACGACTCCCCCATTGCTATCATCATTGTATCCCTTATTATTATTTTTGTGCCCCTATTTCCCCCATATTGTCAATATTGTGCCCCATAGAAGCCCACTATTGTTATTTTTGTGCCCTTATATTATTATTGTTATTTCATCTTTGATTATATTGTGACCCCTTAGACTCCTATATATAGAAAGTAGGTATTGTCATTTGTATCATCAAAAAATTGTTCATTTATGTAATGTAAAGGAGGTTTTCCCCTCAAAGAAGTTGATTTGTAAGTCATTGATCTATCCTTTCTATATTTTTGTGAGCTGGTTTCATAACGTTTGGTATTAGAGCCTTGGATTCTAGGGTTTCGCTGCTCAAAAATTGGCCATCATGGCATTTTCGCTATAATTTTTTTCTGTGATGTTTCAAATGCCAAAATAACCACCCATTTGAGCCAAAATCATGGTGATCCTCGAGTTGAATTTCAAATATTGTATCGCTATATTTCATATATATGATCTAAGGAAGTTAGGATTTTTGCAGGTTCTCGAATTACATCCCAAACAGGTGACCTTGGGAAAATTGTCATAACTTTCTATTTGAGTATCATTTTTAAATTTCGTAAGAAGTTACCAAAAGAGGACAACATGTATTTTTATGTGCATCGTTTTCAGGTCCGAAGGTTGAAACAGTGACACATGGCACTTAGTACAAGTTTGCTCTACTGAAGACGTGTATAACTAGGTCGTATTGGGAGAATGGGCATAAGACTTTTGTGGAGAATCCAATTTCAATCAGACTAGTGGCATTGGGAAGATGACTCAGACGAATACCACAATTTGCAATTTCAGACCTTATAGATCCGAAATTTCATAAATACATCAGATACAATATTGAGAGATCTTACAAAGTGAAAAATAGAGTGTAGCTTTTTTTAAATTTTGCATAAGTTTGGTTTGAAAATTTAGTTTGAATGAATTCAAAGGTTATATAAAAGCATAATTATCATTAATTGATGCCTTGAAGAAAGAAAATGGAAACACCTAGTAAACAACTTGAAAGCTCTAGCATGACTCATGAAGAAGATGAAGAAATGCAACATGACATATCAAAATTACGAGACCAAGTGCAACAAAATTCACTCTCACAAAAAGTAACAGAAGCTAAGATGGACGATTTAAAGAAGTGCATGGAAGCTAAGACGAATGACATGGAAGCTAATATGGAAGGCATGGAAGATAAGATGGATGGTTTAAAGAAAGGAATCGAAGTTGAGATGGATGATTTAGAAGAAAAACTTAAAGGAAACATGGAAGAATTGAAGACAAATTTGACAAAGTTTCTACAAGAAATTCTTACTAATGGCAAAAGGGTAGTACAGGAAACTCATGATGAGAACAAAATAAATCTTAGTAATTATTTCATATACTCTAGCATTGGATTAAAGACCCACTATGTTCTAAAGATCGATATGAGAAAGTTTGACAGCAAGGATCCCGTAACATGGATACTATAGATGGAGTAGTATTTCGATCTCCATAATGTGCAAAACACACAAAATGTACGCATTGCAACTTTATATTTGGAAATGAATCAATTTGTATGGTATCGATGAATTTTTTCTCGTAAACAAATTGTCAGTTGGGCAATTTTTATGGATTAAATGATAGCACATTATGAGGATACAAAAAGCAACACTTTTTTAGCTAATTGATAAATCTCAAACAAAAGGGTTTAATGATGGAGCACATTGAGAAATTCCACAAATTGAATATAAGGGTAAAAGATATTCTATAGGAGCATATGATTAATGTATAGGGACTTTAAAGGATAATATCCAACATGAGGTTCACTTTTGGGAACCTAATTCATTGGAGAAGTTATTCAGGTTGGCAAGAAAAACGGAAAGAAAAATTATGGAAACAAGAAAGCCTACTACTCACAATTATAAAGATGCAAGTGTTACTGCCACTAGCCTTTGACAACCTATAAGGTTGACAATACAACAATTAGAAGAAAAAAGAGAAAAAGGGATTTGTTATAGTTGTGATAGAAAATACACTAAAGGTCATAATTTTGTTGAGAAAAAAATATTTTACATAGATTGTGAAGAGGAAGAAAAGGAATAAGAAATGTCAAAAGAAGAGGATATACACCAGGAACAACCCCAGAGAAAGAAGAAATGAATCTGACCATATCTTGTAATGCATTGGCCGTAATTACCACTCCTCAAACCATCAAGGTAGGAGGACATATAAAGAAGAAAAAGGTAATAGTGTTGATTGATTTGGGTAGTAACCATAATTTTGTTAATTGTAAGATAGCCAAGAAGTTAAATTTCTTCCTATATCCAGCACCATAGTGTCAAATGATGATTGCAAGTGGAGGAACTATAAATTTCTCTAGAAAGTGCCATAATATCAAGCTATCCATGGGAGAATATTTATTGAATAGCCCAATTCCTTCCATTCCAATGGTTGGTTTTGATGTTGTATTAGGAGTCCAATGGTTACAATCCTTGGGTATAATAATTTGTAATTTTCAAGAAATTTTCATGAAATTTTCTTCAAAAGGAAAGGAATTTGAATTAAGGGGTATTGCACAGAAACCAGGAAAGATAATCAGCTCTAACGGAATGACAAAGCTTCTAAAGAAACAACAACTAGTCATGATTGCACAATTATGTTCGTTGGAGGTTCCCACATCGAATCATCTATTTCTCTAGATCTCCAAAAAGTCTTGGACAATCATTCCAAGGTATTTGAGACTCCCAAAGGCCTCCCATCTATTCATGATCATGATCATGCTATTCATTTGATTCCAGGAAGTGTTCCTCCAAACATCAGGCCTTATAGATATCCCTACGCCGAAAAGAGTGAAATTGAATGTATGGTTACATAAATGCTAGAGGCTAGTATAATTCGACCTAGTCAAAGTTCTTTCTCTGCTCCAGTGGTATTGATGCACAAGAAGGATGGGTCATGGTGCATGTGTCTGGATTATAGAGAGCTCAACAAAGTCACTATTAAAAATAAATTTCCCATTCCTGTCATTGATGAAGTATTGGATGAATTGCATGGATTAATTTACTTCACCAAGTTGGATCTTCATTCAGGATATCATCAAATAAGAATGAAGACTGAAGACATTCCGAAAATAAAATTATTGAAGAAAGATGCATTTTCATGGAATCTAGAAGCAACGAAGGCCTTTGAACATCTTAAAGAGGCAATGTGCCAAGCACTGGTCTTAGCTATGCCAAACTTCACAAAAATATTTATTGTGGAATATGATGCATCAGGAAATGGAATTGATGATGTTTTAACACAAGAAGAAAGACCCATTTCTTTCGAAAGTTGTCCAATCAAAGGAAATTATTTACAAAAAGCTATTTATGAGAAGGAAATGTTGGCAAGACTACAAAATGAGAAATGGTGACCTTACATAATGAGAAGATCCCAGTTCAAACAATATTGCCAGAACTTAACAAGGAAGGAAAAATCATATTGGAACTTGGAGCAGTCACAGAAACAAGAACACAACAGCTATGAAATCGATCAATTTCAGAGTATCTCGTCAAGTGGAAGAACTTACCTGCTGAAGATTCCACATGGGAGAACAAGAATTTTATAAAAAAGCATCCATAAATACTCAAGCGTCGATGAAAACACTTTTTGAAGGAGAGGGGCATGTTAGGTCCTTATACTACTAGTGTAACCCCTTATTGTTATTAGTGCAACCCCCTTATTATATTGTTGTGCCCATGTACTCCCCATATTGTTATTGTTGTGCCCCATAGAAGCCCACTATTGTTATTATTGTGCCCTTACATTATTGTTATGTCAGCGCTGATTATATTATGACCACTTAGACTCCTATATATAGAAAGGAGATCTTTTCATTTGTATCATCCAAGAATTTTTCATTTGTGTAATGTAAAGGAGGTTTCCCCCTCGAAGAGGCTAAATTCTAAGGAATTGATATATCTTTTCTATCTTTTGTGAGCTGGTTTCATAACACATTCCAAAGAATAAATGCTTTAGGACTAGTGGTCGACACACAAAGAATGTAGCCTAAAATTTGTCATTGCAATGAACATGGGAAGAGGGAAAGCGAGGAGGAAATTTAGTGCATAGGGATTTATAAACAAAAAATCTAAGCGACGAATCCTAGAAAAATTATGAAAGAAGAAGAAGATGAAAGTGTAGAAATTATGGGTACATTTTGTTACATCATAACATAGTAAATATTTTATTTCACGTGTATTGTATGCTACAAAATAATATAGTAAATCTGCAATCTCACAAGTATTGTCTGCTACCATATAACATAAGTAAATCCATGATTTGTGAGTGAATCTAGCAGCTTCTGTTTACACAATTTCAGAGGAAGAGAAACACATGAAATGGCATACAAAGGAGAACACATACTGCATACCCCAAATTCTTGGAAAAACCTGGACTTCTTCATTAATCTTCTAGAATTAATTATATACCAAAGGCCCAAAGAGGAGAAAATGTGAAGAAACAATGCAAACAAGAAATTGGGACTAAAATTGGAACCTCCTTCTTTGCAAACAAAACTCGAAGCCTCTATAGAGACAGAATTCGGACCATGGAATACAGAATTTGGTAACCTTTAAAATGATTTTATCCCCCCTATTTATAAGAAGAGGGGAAGCTTGGAATAATAGTTAAAAAATATCTTAGTGATGCTCCAGTTGTTTGATCGACTAGTTGTCTCATCGTGCGGAGGATCTGCAGTCCAAATGATTACAATATATTTGATTCCTTCTTTAAAATGTAGAAATTACATAATAAAAAAACATGGGAAAAGTGAATGATGGCCATGGAAAAATATCTCCATGCCAATTCCTATGATCGCCTTTGATCAAGCCACGTCTCTGCCATGATGTTCCTCTGTAGTTACCAATTGATATGCGTGTCACTTTCTTCCCTTAACTGCTTGAATTCCCATTTCTAGAACTATAAGTGATCAATTGTGTGAGCATTAATGGTTCTTTGTAACATAGCTACTGACCCAACCATCTATATACACTCTAGGCCATACTTATCATAACCTAATATATCTCGTAACTCTTATAAAATATTGTTATGAAAAAACATAACTCTGATCGCTCTTGGCTACTCTTACTTAAGATATTTTATTGCTTCTTAACCATGGGACCACTTCCTACGAACAAAGGCTTAATACATAGGCGATGCGATATCAGAGCCTCTTATCCTATTAAATTCATTTGAAATGACATTCTGAAAACACAAAGTTTTGATGCCTTCAAGCTCTTCTTCCATTTTCCCTCCCCCTGTTCATCCCATGGGACTCAGTGTCATGACCTTAGAGTCAGTTCTTGGGTGCTAAATGCTTCAGGCTCCTATTAGGGCCTATCTCCCTTTCTGCTTTGAGCCTCACCCTTGGTTATTTAGATATTCCTGACCAAGAACCACCACATATCGGATCCCCTCTTCATCGTAACTTTTCCAAATTAGAATTTTCACAGGAGTTAGGAAATTTTCATCCCCGATATGGTCCATAGTGCTTAGGTGTTAAATATTTCCTGCACCCTTCGTGCCGTAGAGTTCCCATGACCGGTTTCCATATAATATCGAAGCCCTCTTAATCAGAAGTTTTCAAATTGAGAATTAATCTTGGAGTTATGAAAACTCCCACTTCTGATGGGTTGCTAGCTCTCAGTGCTCACCCCCAACTCTACACCCTTGGTTCCCTAGATCTTTCATGACAAGCTACCACATGATTTTGGAGCTCCTTCCATTAGAGGTTCTTCCAATAAAATTTATGATGGCCTTTCCATTTGAAGTGATTTATAGTTCTTGGGTGTTTGGACTTGGTCTGAGCCCTTGGTTCTTTTACGTCTTTATGGCCAAGTGCCAACATATATCGAAGCCCCTCTCATCAAAATATTTTCAATTTAGAGTTAAAATTAAGTTTCGATGGAGACTATCCTGTGAAATTTTATCTTAGCACCTGGGTACTCTACTCAGTTCTATGACCTTTGTTCTTTTAATTCTTTGTGACCAAGTGCCTACCTAAATCGGAGCCCCTCTTCATCAAAATATTTTTAAAAAGAATTAAATAGAGTTCTGATGCTTTACATATTCTGAAGAATTGACCTTTGATATGCCTTCCTACCATCCTTCCTAATATCGAGGTCCAATGTGATCGGGTCCTAGATTTCAACACTCCTCTTTAGATTTCAGCTTTCTCCTTTAGTCTTTGAGACTTTGGCTTTTGATTATGGCCCCCTCCCTATGATTTCAGCCTTTGATATTTTCTCTCCTCTTTAACCTTTTTGCACTTGGGCTCTCCCTTTTTGGCCACCATTTGACATCATTTGATACAATTGCAAAAAAATGTAGTAGGTGACAACATGCTGCATAATATGATCTATAAACTACCATGGATATTCCACTGGACAATTCATCACAATAGATATGATAATATTATATTGAAAAAATATGAGATTATACACTATTACAGTTTTATTTAATTTCTAAATGTGAAAATTAGCAGTAATTAGTGCATGCATCTAAAATTAAATCAAGCAGAAAAGTAGAGAATTATAAAATAAACTCACACACATAATACATAATATATTCTCTCTAGGAAACCCGTTCGGGAGAAAACCCAGCTGGAAGGTGAGGTCACTCTGCTCTCTTTCTCTGTCTAGAAATATGGGTGCAGATATAAAGAAGTAATGCATGTGGCCCATGGACTACTATAGTGCATATATCCTCTTTGTGTGCTCTATCTCCTATCTCTCTTGGATGTATTTGCTCAACTATGGAACAAAATTCTCTCGAAATAATGAAATGCATCTTGCTTCGAGTGGCTCGGTCATAACACAACTTGATAGCATACTAGTGTTTAATTTTGACTACATAAACTATTGACTAGAGTTACAAAATAAAAATCTCTAGAGTATTTTACATCACAAACATGTGGCTTGCCACTTTTCCATGAATAATGGAGGCTGACGCGGCATCCTCCCGAACTATAGGTGTGAAAACAGGAAGGTCAACTTCTGAGTAGCATAACGCTTGCATATAGACTCTGATTGATGTGATTCTTGTGCCATTATAAATCTATTTGTGTGTAGAATAGCATGAAATGGTTTTGCGCTTAAGTGGTAAAGTGTTACCCCAAAAAAAATTCATTTTATGCCTCAAAACGCTCCTCGAAGGTTTCAAACCCCATTTTTCCAAACTAGATCTCGCTAGTAAAAATGATCTAGTGAGCTAATTCCTCCACTTTTTCCACTCCAAATGCATTGAGATGGATGGAAAAAAATATGATGATACAATTCATATCATAATATTAAAGCTCCATGATGAAAATGGTCAAATCTCATGTGCCAAAGTTCACGGACATCGTCGCTCTACACTTTCTCTACCTTATTGGATTATTGAAACATAATCTTCCACATCTAGTTTATATAAGTTCTTCACACGAACCCCAATCTAATTTACCTGTCCAATGGCTATGTGTCTTGGCAATTCTTTCCCTTTACTAAAGATCACATCATAACAATGGACTTCCAAAACTGTTATAGAGATGAGATTCTTCTTTAGGCATAGAACAAACATGACATATTTGAAGAAAATAGGAGATCTTGACTCACTATTAAATGTTACTATACCAATCCCAATAGCATTGTACCTTATGTCATCCCCAAGCTCAATATGCATCTAGAGATCTTTCTCCTCCAGGTCACTAAAAAGCTATCTACACCTTGGCATATTGAACAAGGCACGAGAGTCCAAGTACCACACACTCCCTATCATTTTGCTACCCATGCATGTGATAAGGGTGAATTATAGCTCAAAATTTGAAGCCAAAGCTTCACCTACTTCTCTCCCTGATTTCTTCCTACTAGATATTTTGTGCAGACACTTTCTAGCATAGTGCCTGAAATCATGACAATTAAAGCATTTTATTTTGTACAAGTATTTGTTGTTTCCCCCTTGGCTAGATTCTGGTTTGGTTCAAGATTTCTTCCCTTTTCCCTTATTTCCCTTTCCAACCAATGCAAAATTTTCTTCATCCTCTCCTTTGGATGAAGTTCCATCTCTAGTATTCCACCCAATCTCTTCTTGATCCAAATCAGACCACAAGAATTCCCAATTGGATAATGTCTCCCTCTCATTCACCAAGTCCTGGTAGTTATGCTACCTTTTGGGAAGGCCTCGAAGAGATATGTTGGGCCACATCATCTTCAACAACATTCACACCAACCACTCCAAGCCCATCCCAAACTTGTGTAAATCTGGTGAGATACTATGGAATAGTGTAATTCTTCTGCATCTTGATATTTTGAAGTTTGTGTTTGAGGGCCAGTTTTCTATGGTCGGTGCTATTCTCAAACAGCTTTGATAATTCCTTCAACATTGTGAAAGTATCTTTCCCATGGAGATTTGAGACAATGTGGTCTTGCACTCCCTCCAAAAATTTTCTCCTCACCTTGGCTACATCTTTCTTCCATTGAGCTAGGTTTTGGGCATAAGTTGATCCTAGTTTTGCGATGTTTGTCTTGACATATTCCAAGCATTCTTTGTCATCAGGCACCACATCCATGCCATCCTTCCATGCAATGAAATTTGAGTTCCCTTCTAAGGCATACTCTAATCTCAACCCGTTGAAGGTCATCCTCCCAACTCTGAAGAGATGATGCTACACTGAAGTTACAAATTTGAACCTCCTGAGGAACAACTTCGAAATTATTGTTCTAATGTGAATCCAAATCTCATACCACGTAGAAATATGGTGATAGAATTGCAATTTCTCAAGAAATTTAATCTAAAATCAAGAGACACAATTCTACTCTATTGATCTATGGAATTTAATTCAAGATATATCACAACATTCACAAACATGCAATAAGAAAAACCCACATATGCATAGTATTTTTCGAAGGGAACCCAACTAGGGAAAACCTCTCAAGCCTCTTTGTATTAATCAGATGAAGAAATAATGTATTATGATTTCTTGTCTACACTTAGCACAACCTGCAAGTGAACCCCTATATATATATATATATATATATATATAATATATATATATATATTATATATATATATATATATATATATATATATATCTATATGAGAAGCTCTAACCTAGACTTAGTCATTTTTCCTATGCTTCAACCTTTATTTCCTTATGCAAATCCTGAGGAATTAGCCCCTATGTTTTAGGAATTTTCCTTCAATTGATTTCATAATTACCAAGGGTTGAAAATATAGCTTCATGCAACACCTATACACTCAAACTAGGTTTCAATTACTTTTTACACTACCTTGGAATCTCCTCCACAACTGGGGAACTCAAATTCTCTGCATGCACTAGTGTTTTGAGTTGATTGATCAGTTAGTTGGATGATCACTGAGTTAGAATGTTGTTCCACTACACAAATGATCTTCCACTAGTTCCATCAAATGTTAGAACTAGTTTAACTGAAAACAACTAGAAATAATTAACCTTGATTGCTACAAATTAGCAATAACACATGGTTAACTTAAATCCAATCCCTCTTACTCAAATCTAAGCTAACTGAGTGACAATATCCATGTCACACAAGTTAACTATCTCCAAGTTGTCTACTTATGTGGAAAATCATTTTTTTTCAATTTGACCAAGGCAAAGTCAAATTGAGACTTTCAACATTAAGAACTACAAATTTGTGGATCAAGATTATGGAATAGAATGACAAAACGTCTTCCACATCCGAAATTTGAAAAGAATGGCAATATCAAGATAGGTGCATTTTTCATGTTGCAAAATTGAGGTGCATTTTGGCTAACATGAAAATATGAAGGTGAGGAGTGTTCCTTAGTATGACTTAACTTTGCATTAGATTACTTCTAAATTTAAGAAAAATACTAAGTATCATAGTATGTAGGTAAAGTTATGTGGACATGTAAACTTGTATACATAAAGAGAGATTCTATGCATTTCACATTGCTAGTAAGGTGGTTGCCTCAAATTTGTGCAAGGTTAGGTGGCACTTTTTTATTGGATGTTCCATTGGTGTTATTAACAATTTAGGGAGTGTGTCATTCAAATTTCACTACAAAATTTTAAACCACGTAATAGAACAATCCCATCTAAAGGTAATGTGTACTTGAAGGTGAAGTGGGGGAAGCACCTTTTCTAGAATTTTATAGTGGAAACATCCCACATGGTAAGGGTCGTTGTAAAAAGGGAATGACACTAAGGAGAACCAATATCCAAGGGTTTAGAAAATGCCAAAGTCCTACTATATAATTCTCCTCTTCAATAAAAAGAAATTAAAGAATTTTCTTTCAAAAGAAAGGAATGAAATAATTACAACATTGTACACACTCATACATGTTTATACTACTCACAATTCAATTTCGTTTGTTAATTTGTTAGTGTGTACAATTACATCTAAAACCCTTCGTAGATGACCCAGTATGCTAAGGTTAGGAAATATTTGGAAATGAAATTAAATGATAATAGAATTCAGATTAGTATATCCATATTTTGGTTTATTTTTTAATCCTTAATGAAATTGGTTGAAGGATGTTATACAACCATAAATCTACATTACAACTTATAAGTAGTGTAACTAGGTCATATACCAAAGTATCTTTGACTCCCACAATATTTCATTTATGCCCTTCAAATTGTTCAATTAGTTTCTCTGATGCTCCCAATATATCCACATTAAAATTTTCCACAAAATTTTCATTGAAGATGCCAACAAAAGCAAAGGAAGTTGTGCCCAACCAAAAATCTCTCTCAAATAAGCCTAGTAGAAAATTTAAATGGTGGCATTGGTATTACAACATAATCAAAAGGAATGGGAAAAACTGGGAAGCCAAATATGCCCCTATTTAGTTTGTAAATGGGTTGTTGGAGACTATGATCCAAATTTATGTAGGAACAAAATGAAATGCACATTTAATAGAAACAATAAGCTACAGTGAAAGTTGAAACTCCAATTCATTAATAACAAATACTAAAAATTTGTTTACATGTAATATGGAAACAAACTAGCTTGATAAATGGTAGTCTCATAAGAGATGTGGTGGTTACATGCCTTCTGAACTGTGTTAAAATGAGGCTTGGGGTAATTTTTATTATTAAGGAACAATGGAAAACCATAAACATCCAAAAACCTAACCCTAGGAGATGAAGCGCCAAAACTCTATGGAACCCATTGGGGTTGGTTGGTACATAAATTTCTTAGGGTTGTAACTTTGGCATATGATATTTGTTTGATGTGTATGACACCTTGTTAGAAAGATATATCCAAGGAATACATCTTTTGGGTTTCCCTATTTAAAAAAAAAAAAATGTCGTTAAGGGCCTCAAAATGGCTCTAGAAGTTTAGGATGTGAAAATTTGCCAAAAATAGCAAAATGTGCTACAATTAAGGAAAATGAAAGAAACCGTGGTGGGGTCCAACTGGAATAGGCGGGTGGCCACCAATACCCACCTAGATCAATCCTCTCCCCATAAGAATATATGGTTCCCATTGCGTTGAGTGCCTCCATAAGATGGGGAAACTTCTATTGAACTTGGTCCCTGGTGAGCCACATTCCTTAGTGCAGGAGTTAGCCAGCTTTCATGACCTCATGTAGGTGGATCTTTTATTGGCAAGTGTTGTGGATATACCTATCCATGATCCAATCATTTGTTGTATGTTCCATGCAGTATGGGTTGAGCTTTGTTGGTGTTAGACGTTATGCAATGTCTGATGCTTCCATCAATTTTGAAAAGTATGGTCAAAGGCAGTCTACATTGAACGTTGGGTGTAGACCAAGGAATGGGGGAATGTGGAGGTCAAAATCATTATCTCCCATGGCCTTTTTTGTTTTAAAGCAGAGGAAAGGATGGAGTGGATAAATTCTGCCACATACATATGCATGCATGTAGAGCTTTAGGATTTTGTTAGAGGATTGATCGAACCCTTCAATGATCCGACCCAATGTTTCTATATAAATATATGTAAGCTTACAGGCAGGATAAGGAGGCCACTAATAGGAGAATCAGGCCTCTCAATGTCCATGAAACTGAAGTGTCTCGAATGTAATCTATGCTTTTATATTAATATATTCAATATTGGTTCATGTCTATGTCAGTATGCTTAAGTAGTATTTCATGTGTGATTTACAGTGAATTTGTAGGTTCTGTACAGGTATAGACAAAATTATGAAGGATGCAGAGAGAGAGGAGATCGATTCATAAGAATCAAAATGGACCATTGAGTCTAATTAAAGCAGCAGTGTGAAACTCTGGAGAAGCAGTGAAATAGAGAGTTATAATGGACCTTTGAATCCATTCAAGGGAGTGATTAAAGTCCCAAAGGACAGTGATAGAAGGAGTCCACAGAGTTAAGTTCAAACGAGAATGAATTGAGTAGCAGAAGAATGGAAAGCCAGAACAGGGTGAAAACCCAGAAACCACAGGAACCATTGGAAATGGGGGAGAATTTCTAAGTAAAAGGAATTGCAGAGAAGTGAAGTATTGATGCTCAACAACCATTGGATCAATTAGATCAACAGTTGAGAATCAGTCGCATTGGCAAGTGTCTCTTTTAAGTTATCAGAATGAGCATTGGAAGGTTGAGATGAGTGAATAGTGATTAATCATGGACCGTTGGATCATGATCAGATCAACAGTCACGATTTAAATTACAATCAACGATCGGAGGTGTAAAAGGTCAACGACGGTGTTTAGCAGAATTGTGATATCGCGATAGTGATATATCAACGATCGACATCAGCTTTATTGGTGATTGGGTGTCGGGGTTTATCAGAGAGCAGGAAGGCAGCATAGAGCAGGTGAACCCAACGAGGATATGAATAGGAATATATAGAATTTGAAATCCGGTGTATGCAGTTCAGAGCTAGAATTCCTTTGTATTCCCAAATGATTAATATTTCCAATAGTTTATATGGTGCAGGCATTTTAATGCAAAAGCATGTGTTATTGCTCTGATAGTCAAAGATCGGAGTCGAAAAAGGGGGATGGTTCATATGTTTATGACCATTGGACATTGCAGTGGCCGATTGTGACGAGGTTAGCCTTGAGGCCTGTGCTAAGGCCGCAACAAAGCGGAAAATGTGTTTTGGGGGTATTTCCATTTGTAAATGGATTTTCCCTTTTTAATGGGTTACAAAGTGGAAGAGCGCTAATAGGAGGTTTCAGGCAGGGTGATTGAAGTTCCATTACAAAGGAACTGTATAAGAGGGCCACTTGACCATTTAAGGTCTAAAGATTTGACTCAATTGTAGAGTTAGATACCTAAGGAAGTTGTGGATGCATTATATATAAATGCATACTATGGGTATGTGTGGGTGTCATCCAGGCATCAGTTGGCTAAGTATGCTTCTATGTTGGGGGACCTTGCATCATTAGTGGAACCAGAGCTGATTTGTAATCTATAAAAGCAGAAATTTTGAAGTTCTTGGAAGACTGTAGCAGTTCCAGCAGAGGCTTGGAATAGACAGGAATAGAGGATTCCTTGAAGGAAAGAGGACTTGGAAACTAACCAAAGGACAGTCCATTCAAAGTGTAGAAGAATGGGTGAAACAAGATCATGCTGAGATCTTGAAGGTGAGGTAATGTGTTTTGTTTTAAATTAAGAATGTGTGTTTTTATACTAATGCACAGGTGACAGCAAGAGAAGCTATGGGAGAAGAACCAGGTGAGTTCTTGAAGACAGAGTAAGGAGAATACTCTAAAAGAGAAGTGGCATTGAACATATAGAATCCAACAAAAAGTTGGACAGAGAGGACAGCTGAAGTTTTCTCAAGAGGAGAGTAAGAGATTGCAGAAGCCTAGAAGGAGCAAAGGTGTTGCTCAAGGGGAGGTTCCAGATAGAGGACCTATGCTTACCAAAAGACTGAGTGAGGAGAGCTTAGTGAGGTAAGATTGCAGCTAGGAGGACTCGCTGTTGTAAAGGCTTGTTGCAAAGGAGCTCATGAAGAAAGAGGAGAAGAAAATGACTATTGATAGTCATAACAGAGGTTTAGAGAGAATCCACAACAGAAGATATGAGAAGAATTATGCCAAGGTAAATGGCATGAGGATGAGTCAAGAAGAAATTGACAAAGAGGGTGTTGAATTAAAAGAACAACTCAATGCATTAAGGAGAATGCTTGATGAAAGCTAGAGACTAGGTTGGATCTTGAGGAAGAAGCCAGTGGAATGGCATGAAATATAGAGAAGGCTACAACAAAAGCAAGTGAAGTGGTTGAAGGAAAAACTCAAGGAAGTTGAGTTAGAAATGGAAGAATCCATTTGTGAACTAGAACAAGGAGAATTTTTGGAGATATTGAAGATGAAGACTTGAAGGCTGAAACTTCAAGTCAGACCAAAAGGTCTGATGATTTTAAATCCGAAAATTTGTGTATGTTTGTAGGTGAAGAAAAATTGGCTGATATTGTCATGAAGAAGGAAAAAGACCAGCAAAATCAAAATTCTGTTCTGGAAGAAGATGAGGTAGATAGATCTCATATACAACTAGAGGAAGATGTCAAACAACCAAGTGAAGGGCTTGAGGAGATTGAAGAAGAGACTATCAAGGAATTTCTAAATCATATGAATGATTTAGAAAAACAAGGAGATATGATGGTTGAACCATCAAGTGAGACCATAGGGTCTTATATTTTTAAAATTGATAGTTTGTGCATGATGGCAGATATTGTAGGAGAAAAGTATCCATTTGAGGATATCTTCAGAGGAGTTAAACAGTAAGGGACTAAAGGAAAACTTGAAGAATATACTATGTTAGCTGAAAACATAGTAAAGGATCATCAATTCACTATGATGATAGGCATAGGGGAGATAGCCATGGAAACTATTGAGACAGACAATAGGGAAGAAGGACATCTACTGAAAGATGTTAAGAAGGAGGAACCCTATGCAAAGGATTTAACTTTGGGAAAAGGAACACTAACAAATGAGTGTTTTGAAGAGGATGGATAGTCTTTTGAAGATGTTGAAAGTCTAGAGGAGTACTCTAAGAGAACATAGTATAATAGAGAAGACCTCTTGAATGAGGGAAGTAGTGATTTGCTATAGCAGAAAGACCTTGAGAGTACAAGGGTCGAAGGAAGACAATATTCTAATATTGTAACATAGCATGTAAATGATGAAGCTAGAAGAAGAGAGCATTGTGATGAAATGCTTGCTAAGTGTGAAGAGGAAATTAAACTACTGGAGAAAATGATGAGAGAACATGACGGTAGAACAAAAGCTACAATTATAGTTTCTGAAGAAGAATATGTGTCTCAAGTAGCCATGGAGACATGAAGATGTAATAATTTATTTGTAGGTTCATTAAAAAGCATGAATGAGTATGAGTATGTGATCAGAGAGATTGAGCAAAGGTTGTTTGAAGATGGTAAAGAGGTGTTAGGGATAAAACAATTTCAAAGTGAAGATAACAAACAACAGGTTAAAGGAGGAGAAGTTCACTATTGTGAACCCAAGTAGGAAGACATCATTAGAACAGATGGTGTGGAAGAGAGATTAACTGATAGTCTCATGAATTCTGTTGAGAATTCGAATCAACATACTGATATGGTGATAGAGGAGGATAAGATATAGTAGCAAACTAATATGTTTCCAAGGAAATAAGGGGCACCAAGGCCTCATGTTTTTAATTTTAACAAGTGTGCTGTGATTGCAGGTTTTGTTGTAGATACTAAAGGAGATTTGGCATAGATGAATAGCCAAATAAAGATGGAAGAAGGAGATTCTATGGAAGAAATCAATCCATGAAATAGAGAAATTAATTTGTTGGGAAAAATGTTGAACAATCATGATTCAATCATGAAAGAGGGTAAGGATGATAGGGAGGCAGCAAATAAAGGAAAAATGGTAGCAAGCCAAGCATGAGTCAGCATAGGAGTCAACATAGAAAGCAAGGAAAAAGGGGAGGCAAAGTCTATAGCAATGTCTACAACAGAAGCAAGCAAAACGAAAGTAGAAGACAACAACAACAATCTGGAACAAAGAAATTTGAATCAGAAGATGGAGCATCCCAAAGATATGCTGGACAAGAAATTGAAGAAATATGGCAGCATATGATGAAGCAGTCCAGATGGAGGAAAATGGTAGCAGTAGGAAGAAAAATCAATCAGAACTTGAACCTGATTGACAAGAAGAAGAAGACAACAGACATACAATAGTAGCAAAGGAACAAAGCATCTGGAAAGTTACAGAAAAAAGTATGGGATCCAAGAAGACCAAGATCAAAAGACACATGATCAGGAGATCATGAATATTTTCTACTTTGGGAGTCTGATGCAGGAGCATTCATCCCAAGGAAAATTGTTGTAAATAGTAGACATAGGGGGTCATGCATTTTAGGAAATAGTTTTCCTAAGTCTCAAGTCAATGTAATATTTAGGCCTTTAA
The DNA here is from genome assembly GCA_000404065.3 of Pinus taeda. Lineage (NCBI taxonomy): Eukaryota > Viridiplantae > Streptophyta > Pinopsida > Pinales > Pinaceae > Pinus > Pinus taeda. The sequence continues at coordinate 40,246 of APFE031568158.1, read as the reverse complement.
GTGTAACTAGGTCATATACCAAACTATCTTTCAAACTAAGTATCTTTGACTCCCACAATATTTTATTTATGCCCTTCAAATTGTTCAATTAGTTTCTCTGATGCTCCCAATATATCCACGTTAAAATTTTCCACAAAATTTTCATTGAAGATGCCAACAAAACCGAAGGAAGTTGTGCCCAACCAAAAATCTCTCTCAAATAAGCCTAGTAGAAAATTTAAATGGTGGCATTGGTATTACAACATAATTAAAAGGAATGGGAAAAACTGGGAAGCCAAATATGCCCCTATTTAGTTTGTAAATGGGTTGTTGGAGACTATGATCCAAATTTATGTAGGAAAAAAATGAAATGCACATTTAATAGAAACAATAAGCTACAGTGAAATTTGAAACTCCAATTCATTAATAACAATACTAAAAATTTGTTTACATGTAATATGGAAACAAACTAGCTTGGTAAATGGTAGTCTCACAGGAGATGTGGTGGTTACATGCCTTTTGAACTGTGTTAAAATGAGGCTTGGGGTAATTTTTATTATTAAGGAACAATGGAAAACCATAAACATCCAAAAACCTAACCCTAGGAGATGAAGCGCCAAAACTCTATGGAACCCATTGGGGTTGGTTCGTACATAAATTTCTTAGGGTTGTAACTTTGGCATATGATCTTTGTTTGATGTGTATGATACCATGTTAGAAATATATATCCAAGGAATACATCTTTTGGGTTGCCCTATTTAAAAAAAAAAAAATGTCATTAAGGGCCTCAAAATGGCTCTAGAAGTTTAGGATGTGAAAATTTGCCAAAAATAGCAAAATGTGCTACAATTAAGGAAAATGAAAGAAACCATTGTGGGGTCCAACTGGAATAGGTGGGTGGCCACCAATACCCACCTAGATCAATCCTCTCCCCATAAGAATATATGGTTCCCATTGCGTTGAGTGCCTCCATAAGATGGGGAAACTTCTATTGAACTTGGTCCCTGGTGAGCCACTTTCCTTAGTTCAAGAGTTAGCTAGCTTTCATGACCTCATGTAGGTGGATCTTTTATTGGCAAGTGTTGTGGATATATCTATCCATGATCCAATCATTTGTTGTATGTTCCATGCAGTATGGGTTGAGCTTTGTTGGTGTTAGACGTTATGCAATGTCTGATGCTTCCATCAATTTTGAAAAGTATGGTCAAAGGCAGTCTACATTGAACATTGGGTGTAGACCAAGGAATGGGGGAATGTGGAGGTCAAAATCATTATCTCCCATGGCCTTTTTTGTTTTAAAGGAGAGGAAAGGATGGAGTGGATAAAGTCTGCCACAAACATATGCATGCATGTAGAGCTTTAGGCTTTTGTTAGAGGATTGATCGAACCCTTCAATGATTTGACCCAGCGTTTCTATATAAATATATGTAAGCTTACGGGCAGGAGAAGGAAGCCACTAATAGGAGAATCAGGCCTCTCTATGTGCATGAAACCGAAGTGTCTCGAATGTAATCTATGCTTTTATATTAATATATTCAATATTGGTTCATGTCTATGTCAGTATGCTTAAGTAGTATTTCATGTGTGATTTACAGTGAATTAGTAGGTTCTGTACAGGTATAGACAAAATTATGAAGGATGCAGAGAGAGAGGAGATCGATTTATAAGAATCAAAATGGACCATTGAGTCTAACTAAAGCAGCAGAGTGAAGCTCTGGAGAAGCAGTGAAATAGAGAGTTATAATGGACCTTTGAATCCATTCGAGGGAGCGATTAAAGTCCCGAAGGACAGTGATAGAAGGATTCCACAGAGTTAAGTTCAAACGAGAATGAATTGAGTAGCAGAAGAATGGAAAGCCAGAACCGAGTGAAATCCCAGAAACCATAGGAACCATTGGAAATGGGGGAGAATTTCTAAGTAAAAGGAATTGCAGAGAAGTGAAGTATTGACGCTCAACAACCATTGGATTAGTTAGATCAATAGTTGAGAATCAGTCACATTGGCGGGTGTCTCTTTTAAGTTATCAGAATGAGCCTTGGAAGGTTGAGATGAGTGAATAGTGATTAACCGTGGACCGTTGGATCATGATCAGATCAACAGTCACGATTTAAATTGCAATCAACGATCGGAGGTGTAAAAGGTCAGCGACAGTGTTTAGCAGAATTGTGATATCGCGATAGAGATATATCAATGATCGACATCAGCTTTATTGGTGATTGGGTGTCGGGGTTTATCAGAGAGCACGAAGGCAGCATAGAGGAGGTGAACCCAATGAGGATATGAACAGGAATATATAGAATTTGAAATCCGCTGTATGCAGTTCAGATCTAGAATTCCTTTGTATTCCCAAATGATTAAAATTTCCAATAGTTTATATGGTGCAGGCATTTTAATGCAAAAGCATGTGTTATTGCTCTGATAGTTAGATATCGGAGTCGAAGAAGGGGGACGGTTCATATGTGTATGACCATTGGACATTGCAATGGCCGATTGTGACGAGGTTAGCCTTGAGGCCTGTGCTAAGGCCGTAACAAAGTGGAAAATGTGTTTTGGGAGTATTTCCATTTGTAAATGGATTTTCCCTTTTTAATTGGTTACAAAGTGGAAGAGCGCCCATAGGAGGTTTCAGGCAGGGTGATTGAAGTTCCATTACAAAGGAACTATATAAGAGGGCCACTTGACCATTTAAGGTTTGAAGATTTGACTCCATTGTAGAGTCAAATACCTAGGGAAGTTGTTGATGCATTATATATAAATGCATACTGTGGGTATGTGCGGGTGTTATCCAGGCATCAGTTAGCTAAGTATGGTTCTATGTTGGGGGACCTTGCATCATTAGTGGAACCAGAGCTGATTTGTAATCTATAAAAGGAGAACTTTAGAAGTTCTTGGAAGACTGTAGCAGTTCCAGCAGAGGCTTGGAATAGACAGGAATAGAGGATTCCTTGAAGGAAAGAGGACTTGGAAACTAACCAGAGGAAAATCCATTAAAAGTGTAGAAGAATGGGTGAAACAAGATCATGCTGAGATCTTGAAGGTGAGGTAATGTGTTTTGTTTTAAATTAAGAATGTGTGTTTTTATACTAATGCACAGGTGACATCAAGAGAAGCTGTGAGAGAAGAACCACGTGAGTTCTTGAAAACAGAGTAAGGAGAATACTCTAAAAGAGAAGTGGCATTGAACCTATAGAATCCCACAAAAAATTGGACAAAGAGGACAGCTGAAGTGTTCTCAAGAGGAAAGTGAGAGATTGCAAAAGCCTAGAAGGAGAAAATGTGTTGCTCAAGGGGAGGTTCTAGATAGAGGACCTATGCCTACCAAAAGACTAAGTGAGGAGAGCTTAGTGAGGTAAGATTACAGCCAGGAGGACTTGCTGTTGTTGAGGCTTGTTGCAAAGGAGCTCATGAATATAGAGGAGAAGAAAATGACTACTGATAGTCATAACAGAGGTTTAGAGAGAATCCACAACAGAAGATATGAGAAAAAGTATGCCAAGGTAAATGGCATGAAGATGAGTCAAGAAGAAATTGACAAAAAGGTTGCTGAATTAAAAGAACAACTCAATGCATTAAGGAGAATGCTTCAGGAAAGCCAGAGAGTAGGGTGGATCTTGAGGAAGAAGCCAGTGGAATGGCATGAAATATAGAGAGGGCTACAACAAAAACAAATGAAGTGGTTGAAGGAAAATCTCAAGGAAGTTGAGTTAGAAATGGAAGAATCCATTTGTGAACTAGAACAAGGAGAATTTTTGGGAGAAAGTGAAGATGAAGACTTGAATACTGAAACTTCAAGTCAGACCAAAAGGTCTAATGATTTTAAATTTGAAAATTTGTGTATGTTTGCAGGTGAAGAACAGTTGGCTGATATTGTCATGAAGAAGGAAAAATACCAGCAAAATCAAAATTATGTTCTGGAAGAAGATGAGGTAGATAGATCTCATATACAACTAGAGGAAGATGTCAAACAACCAAGTGAAGGGCTTGAGGAGATTGAAGAAGAGACTATCAAGGAATTTCTAAATCATATGAATGATTTAGAACAATAAGGAGATATGATGGTTGAACCATCAAGTGAGACCATAGTGTCTTATATTTTTAAAATTGATAGTTTGTGCATGATGGCAGATATTGCAGGAGAAAAGTAGCCATTTGAGGATATCTTTAGAGGACTTAAACAGTAAGGGACTAAAGGAAAACTTGAAGAATATACTATGTTAGCTGAAAACATAGTAAAGGATCATCAATTCACTATGATGATAGGCATAGGGGAGATAGCCATGGAAACTATTGAGACAGACAATAGGGAAGAAGGACATCTACTGAAAGATGTTAAGAAGGAGGAACCTTATGCAAAGGATTTAACCTTGGGAAAAGGAACACTAACAAAGGAGTGTTTTGAAGAGGATGGATAGTCTTTTGAAGATGTCAAAAGTCTAGAGGAGTACTCTAGGTGAATAGAGTATAATGGAGAAGACCTCTTGAATGAGGGAAGTAGTGATTTGCTACAGCAGAAATACCTTGAGAGTACAAGGGTTGAAGGAAGACAATATTTTAATATTGTAACATAGCATGTAAATGATGAAGCTGGAAGAAGAGAGCATTGTGATGAAATGCTTGCTAAGTGTGAAGAGGAAATTAAACTACTGGAGAAAATGATGAGAGAACATGACGGCAGAACAAAAGCTACAGTTATAGTTTCTGAAGAAGAATATGTGTCTCAAGTAGCCATGGAGACATGAAGATGTAATAATTTATTTGTAGGTTCATTAAAAAGCACGAATGAGTATGAGAATGTGATCAAAGAGATTGAGTAGAGGTTGTTTGAAGATGGTAAAGAGGTGTTAGGGATCAAACAATTTGAAAGTGAAGATAACAAACAGCAGGTTAAAGGAGGAGAAGTTCACTACTGTGAACCCAAGTAGGAAGAAATCATTAGAACAGATGGTGTGGAAGAGAGACTAACTGATAGTCTCATGAATTCTGTTGAGAATTCGAATCAGCATACTGATATGGTGATAGAGGAGGATAAAACATAGTAGCAAACTAAAATGTTTCCAAGGAAAGAGGGGGCACCAAGGCCTTATGTTTTTAATTTTAACAAGTGTGTTGTGATTGCAGGTTTTGTTGTAGATACTAAAGGAGATTTGGCATAGATGAACAACCAAATTAAGATGAAGAAGGAGATTCTATGGAAGAAATCAATCCATGGAATAGAGAAATTAATTTGTTGGGGAAAATGCTGAACAATCATGATTCAATCATGAAAGAGGGTAAGGATGATAGGGAGGCAACAAATAAAGGAAAAATGATAGCAATCCAAGCAGGAGTCAACATAGAAAGCAAGGAAAAAGGGGAGGCAAAGTCTATAGCAATGTCTACAACAGAAGCAAGCAAAACCAACGTAGAAGACAACAACAACAATCTGGAACAAAGAAATATGAATCAGAAGATGGAGCACCCCAAAGATATGCTGGACAAGAAATTGAAGAAATATGGCAGAAGATGATGAAGCAGTCCAGATGGAGGAAAATAGTAGCAGTAGGAAGAAAAATCAATCAGAACTTGAACCTGATTGACAAGAAGAAGAATACAACAGACATACAACAGTAGCAAAGGAACAAAGCATCTGGAAAGTTACAGAAAAAGTATGGGATCCAAGAAGACCAAGATCAAAAGACACATGATCAGGAGATCATGAGTATTTTCTACTTTGGGAGTCTGATACAGGAGCATTTAGCCCAAGGAAAATTCCAGTAAATAGTAGACATAGGGGGTCATGCATTTTAGGAAATAGTTTTCCTAAGTCTCAAGTCAATGTAATATTTATGCCTTTAAGTGTGATTTAATTAGATAATGGGAGAATATGTCAATGCTCTCAAAATAAATAAATGAGAACATGTGTGGTAGAAGTCAAACCCAAGTAAAAGGAGAAATTTTGAAGTTCTTGGAAGACTGTAGCATTCCAGCAGAGGATTGGAGTAAATAGGAACAGAGGATTCCTTGAACGAAGGAGAAAGCAAGTTTGCTTAATGCAAGTTTTGAAGGAAAGAGGACTTGGAAACCAACCAGAGGATAATCCATTCAAAGTGCAGAAGAATGGGTGAAACAAGATCATGCTAAGATCTCGAAGGTGAGGTAATGTGTTTTGTTTTAAATTAAGAATGTGTGTTTTTATACTAATACACAAGTGATAGCAAGAGAAGCCGTGAGAAGAGAACATATGTGTTCTTGAAGACAGAGTAAGGAGAATACTCTAATAGAGAAGTGGCAGTGAACCTGAAGAATCCAACAAGAGATTGGATAGAGAGGACAACTGAAGTGTTCTCAAGAGAGAGTAAGAGATTGAAGAAGCCTAGAAGGAGAAAAGGTGTTTCTCAAGAAGAGGTTCCAGATAGAGGACCGTGCTTACCAAAAGACTAAGCGAGGAGATATTAGTGAGGTAAGATTGCAGCGAGGAGGACTAGCTGTTGCAGAGGCTTGTTGCAAAGGAGCTCATGAAGATAGAGGAGAAGAAGATGACTATTGACAGTCACAGCAGAGGTTCAGAGAGAAGCTACAATAGAAGATATGAGAAGAAGGATGCCAAGGTAAATGGCATGAGGATGAGTCAAGAAGAAATTGACAAATAGGTTTCTGAATTAAAAGAACAACTAAATGCATTAAGGAGAATGCTTGAGAAAAGCCAGAGACTAGGTTGGGTCTTGAGGAAGAAGCTAGTAGAATGGCATGAAATACAGAGAAGGCTACAACAAAAGCAAGTGAAGTAGCTAAAGGAAAAACTCAAGGAAGTTGAGTTAGAAATGGAAGAATCCATTTGTGAACCAGAACAAGGAGAATTTCTGGGAGAAAGTGAAGATGAAGACTTGAAGACTGAAACTTCAAGTGAGACCAAAAGTTCTGATGATTTTAAATCTGACAATTTTTGTATGTTTGTAGGTGAAGGAAAATTGGCTGATATTGTCATGAAGAAGGAAAAAGATCAGCAAAATCAAAATTATGTTCTGTAAGAAGATGAGGTAGATAGATCTCATATACAGTTGGAGGAAGATGTCAAGAAACCAAGTGAAGGGCTTGAGGAGATTGAAGAAGAGACTATAAAAGAATTTTTGAATCATATGAATGATTTAGAACAACAAGGAGATATGATGGTTGAACCATCAAGTGAGACCATAGGGTCTTATATTTTTAAAACTGATAGTTTGTGTATGATGGTAGATATTGCAAGAGAAAAGCAAGGACTTGAGGATATCTTTAGAGGAGATAAATAGCAAGGGACTAAAGGAAAACTTGAGGAAGATATTATGTTAGCTGAAAACATAGTAAAAGATCATTAGTTCACCATGATGATAGGCACAATGTAAATAGCCATGGAAGCTGTTGAGACATTCAAGGAAAAAGAGGGGCATCTACTGAAAGATGTTAAGAAGGAAGAAATATATGCAAAAGACTTGGCAAAGGGAGAAAGAACACTAGTAAAAGAGTGTTTTGTAGAGGATGAGCAATCTATTGAAACTATTAGAAGTATGGAGAAGTTTCTTTTAGAAGATAAAAAATCTGAAGTAAAGGAGGATGAAGAATGTCTCTTAAATAAGAGAAGTAGTGATTTATTGCAGCGGAAGGAACTTAACAATGCATGGATGTGTGAAGATGTGACAACACAGGAACAAGTTCTTGTGGAAGAAAGAGATGAAGTTCATTATGAAGAGCTGATATGTGAGGTAATAGTTGAGACTATTGAACCTTGTGTTTCCCAAACAAATCATTGTCGTGTGAATGCAGGAAACATAAGTGATGATGAAACACTAGCAAAGTGTCACAAGGAAATTGCATTGCTGGAATATTTCCTGGAGAATTCAGAGTAGGACAGTATGATTGAAGGAAAAGGAGTTCACTACAGTGGAAAAGGGTAGGAAGACATCATTAGGATAGATGGTGTGGAAGAGAGACTAATGAATAGTCTCAAGAATTCTTTTGAGAGTTCAAATAAGCATACTGATGTGATGACAGAGGAGGAAAAAACAGTGCAACAAACTGAATTGTTGCCAAAGGAAAGCAAGGCACAACAACCTTATGTTTTTAATTCTAACAAGTGCTTTGAGTGTGCAGGTTTTGTTGCAATTGCTGGAGGAGAATTGGCACAAGTGAAAAACCAAGTAAATATGAAAGAAGAAGACTCCATGGGAAAATTTAATCCATGGAACAAAGATGTTAAAATGCTGGAGAGAGTGTTGGACAATCATGATTTAATCATGGAAGAGGGTAAGGAAGATACAAAGGCAACAAACCAAGCAGCAATCAACATAGGAGTCAACATAACAAGCAAAGAAAAAAGGAGGCAATGTCTACAGCAAAAGTGAAGGCACTTTATACAATGGCAACAAGCAAAGCCAACGAAAAAGACAGTAGCAACAACCTAGAACACAAAGAAATAAGAAGAAATAAGAACCAGAATATGGACCAATCCAAAGATGTACTGGAGATAGAGATTGAAGAAATGTGGGAGATGATGATAAAGAAATTCAAATGGAGGAAAATGGTAGCAGCAGGAAGTAAGATCAATCAAAGCTTGAACATGATTGACAAGATGAAGAAGATGGAGTAAAACACAGCAGACATACAGTAGTAGCAATGGTACAGAGTGTTTGGACCACTACAAACTAAAGTGTGGGATCTAGGAAGACAAAGAACAGAAGACACATGATCAGGAGATCATGAATACTTTCTACTTTGGGAGTCTGATGCAGGAGCATTCACCCAAGGGAAAATCAGAGTGTCATGTATTTTTAGGAAATAGTTTTCCTAAGTATCAAGTTAATGCAATATTTAGGCATTTAAGTGTGAATTAATTAGATAATAGGAGAATATGTAAATGCTCTCAAAAAAAATGAATGAGAACATGAGTGGTGAATAAATGACAAATAATTAGAAGTCAAATCCAACTCTTAGATAGTTCCATGATTCAAGGAACAAGAGAGAACTTTTAGGAATTAATTAGAGTAGAAGTGGACCATTGGGCTGATAAGGGGACTTTTCTGTTTTAAAAAAGAGAAAAAGATGGAGTGGATAAATTCTACCACATATGTATGCATGTAGCGAGCTTTAGGGCTTTTGTTAAAGGATGAGACCAGGTCCTTAATAGTAATCCAATCCAAAGGTTCCAGATAAATATATGTAAGCCTACGGGCAGAAGGGAGGCCATTAAGGTTAAGAATCAAGTCTATGCGAGACTAAAGAGTCTTGAATGTAATCTTTATTTTACATTAATATATATTTAGAGTTATTCTTGATTGCATCAAAGAATTGAATGTGTGTTTTAAGTGCTGATTTGTATGTGAATTCATAGGATCTGTGGCAGGGGGTTACACACAGATTCTACAGAACATGCAGAGGGAGGAAATGATACAGAGGATCACGATGGATCAATGAATCCACTATAGCTCTGCAAAAAGAACAGAGATCAACGGAGAATACAGAGTTAAGCCTAGATTAGAGTGGTGTAGCAAAAGCAGTGAAGGATTAGAACCTTCAGAAGAACCAAATCACTAAAGAATTGAAGAAAACGTGGAAAATTTCTAAGTAAAAGGATTGAACAGAGGGGTGAAGATCGATGCTTAGGAACCATTATATTTGGGAAGATCAACAACTAAGATCGAATCAGCCTCAAAATATCACATCACATCAGTTCAAGTGGAAGAAGAACTGGCTTATGGAACTTCCGAACTCCGATAAGGTGATATAACCAGACCCGAAATTCCATAACGATGGATTTACATCCCTATCGAGTCCAAAGATACAATCGCATTGGAGTGAAGAGGAGTGCGAACGTCGATAAGTGGAGTTGAAGGTGTCGGCGGTTGGAAGTAAAAAGGTATCGACAATCGGAGAAGGTGGAGGTCGCAGCGATAGTGCAGAGAGAAGTGGTGAATGGAACCGATGATATTTATAGTCATGGTTGTAATAGATTTGAGTTCCAATATACATGGTTCAGAGCGAGTTTCCTTTGTATTCCCGTGTTTATGTATGGTCAAGGTTTTAGTGTAAAAGAATCAATATATGCATTATGATAGTGGAATATCGGAGTCAGAGGGGTGATCTAAGTACATATGTGGTGTACTGTGATGGATGTGATGGTTGATTGTGATGAGGTTTAGCCTCAGAGACTATGCAGAGTCCATATAAAGTGGAGGAAGGTATGTTTGTGCGATATTTCCTTTGTAAGAGGTTTCTTGAAGGAACATTAGCGCTGATAGTGTTTGTGTATTAATATATATGTACCCAAGGCTATGAAAGGAGAATGGATATATATATATATATATATATATATATATATATATATATATATATATATATATATATATATATATATATATATATATATATATATATATATATATATATATATGGATTACGGTTTATATAAAGGTTTTGAAGGGTTTGATTCCCAATAGAAAGGTTAGCAGGGCGATTGGTTCTGATACAAAGGAATTGTATATAAAAGGGCCTTGACCATTTACAGTCTGAATATTTGACTCCATGGAGAGTTAAATACCTGGGACAAGAGTGTGGACACTTTTTTAATATGCATACTGTGGGTATATGCTGGGTAACCCTTAATGATGATGGGGTGAATCAAAATTCCTTTCCCTAAAGAAATTTATCTTGAGGCATGTGGGTTATGGCCAACAAGCCTTATTGGAAGTGTTCCTAAGGCCTTCAGCCTTTAACCATGGACCATTCAACATTATCGGAGCCTTTATTTTCATCGGGAGAATTACACATATCAGAATTAAGCCTTAACCCTTCGGGCAACACAGATTACAAAATACATGGGAAAACTATGAAACCACACTCCAGACACATGCATCTAACTTCAAAAATGTTAAGCTGTACCTGTATCTTCGTCAGTAGGTCCGCTCCTTCGTGCCATTCTACAGCACCGCTCCAAGCTCCAATCTACTCTAGACTCTAACTACCTGACTACCGATTAGTTTATCAGTGATATCGCCATCGGTGTATCGACCCTTTGCTGTTCCACTATCCAAGTCCTTTGGCCTCTTTGACATGCATTTGCCAATCATATCTAAGCCGTCGATCTAGACTCAGGATCCGACGGTCCAGAGGCCATCGATTTATCGTTGATTTCTCTGCGATGATGGTAAGGTCCGATAACACCCTAAGGGTTCCGCTAATGCAATACGATCCTAGTCGTTGATCTATAAGATCCAATGGCCCTGAGTTGTCGATACTTCACCTCATCACTCCTCTTCCTTGGCTTGATCTCACCAGTTTGATGGAATCTATGCTTTAAAGCTAGTTCCTCTACCATACACCAATTCACCCGCAACATTCATATATATAACAGTTAATGCTACATCTTGGATTGCCATCGATCCTATTGTGTTCGATGATCAATCACATGCATACAATCGGGATTTAAACCATTCGCTCACACTTATGAAACAGAGTTGAAAAGAGACATACTACATAGACATGCTGGAAACAAAAAACACATATTTATTATATTATACGTAGCACAATTACAGTTAAGGCATTTCATCCTTAGAATAGAGTCTCCTCTCGACTACATTGCAACACTCTGTTTTCACAATTTCTATTATATATTACTCTATCTCTCCTCTCCTCTGAACATGCGGGTTCATGATATATATATATATATATATATATATATATATATATATATATATATATATATATATATATATATATGTAAGCATTGTTGGATCGGATCATGGAAGGATCCGATCAATCCTCTAGTAAAAGCCCTAAAGCTCTCATATGCATACATGCATATAACACATGGGAGATTACATTGATAACAAGTCTTCGAGAGACTTATCCATTCCATCTTTAAATCTATTTTAAAATAGATTTTTCCCTATTTTGCTCCCCTGGTCCATGTCTTCATCTTTTCTCTTCTTTGGATTCCTCCCTTTGACTAAGGGTGATGGATGCTCCTGCATCAGACTCCCGAGGCACAAAAATTTATGACATCCTAGTCATATGCTTCTCCTTGTCCTTAGAAATTCTACCCACTGTATTTCTTCAGTGGAACTACCTCCATGGTCTTCTGTGAGCTACAACCAAACCTCTGCAATAGCAAGTCCTCCCTGCTGCCACTTACCTCACCAAGCTCTCCTCTAGACTTGGTCTTTTGGCGAGCTCTATGGTTCTCTCCTCGAACCTCTTGCTGACTAAAAATTCTACCCAACACTTCTTTTGTTGGAATTGTTTCTCTAGGACAACTCTACCCATAATCGCAATTGTGGAGATGCCTCAACAACTTCTACCCAACCGCAGTTGGAAGTTTTTCTTAGCTTCTCTTGAGCACTCCTTGCTCTTAGGCTATTGATGTAATCTTCTCACCTTCAGCTGTCATTATCTGCACGATAGTAAGACCATAACTCTCCAGCTTTATCAACTATACCTCCTTCTCCTCACAGGAAAACTTTCCCTCCTTTGATACCAAATGATGGGAAGAGATATTGAGGGTGAATCAAAATGCCTTTTCCTTAACAAATAAATCTTGAGGCTTGTGGATCATGGCCCATAAAGCCTATTGGAAGCGTTGTTTAGGCCTTAAGCCTTTATGATCATGGACCACATAAGAATCGGAGCCACCACACTATCGAAAGTGTTAATCTTTCACTTCCCCTTTTACCAAAACCCCCTGGGGACCCCAAATATTAAAATACACGCGGACAAGGAAATGCACACGGAAACCGAGGTTTCCCAGAAGTTGTAAGAAGGGGAAAGGAGGCTGAGGTAACCACAAACCAATCTTTTAGAAACAGATTCTAGCCAATCTGCATCCAGAGAGGGCTCCTTCTTTAAGTTTTAGCTTTGTTTTTTAAAGATATTAGGCTAGTTATGAAGTTTTGGAGTTTGTTTGAGTTTGGGTGGTGACATTCAATAGCAAAGGGATAAGACTAAGTAGTTTAGGCCATTGGTCTAATGGAGTCAAGTAAGATGGCTTAACTGGACTAGGTTTCTTAACAAAGGATGGTTTCACAGGGCAAGATGGTCAAACAGGGAACAAACAAAGACTTGGGATAAATGGGATGCTTTCAAAATAGGTGAAGGGCAATTAAGAATCCTTTAACCTTATTGAAAAGGGAATGTGGATGATTACTAATAAAGAGCAATTAAGTATTCTTTAATACATAATCAAAGTGACAGAACTAGAAAACAGAAGCAATTAAGATTTCACTTTTTATTCTAATTCAAAAGAAAACATAGAAAATGATAACTTTTGAAGGCAGAGTGCAATCAAGCATATTCTGAATTACTCTTTTTTGTTTATCATTCAAATGTGAAATAGATCTGATATAATAAACAAGGAAAACTTTAAAACATAAGGTATAGAGGACTTATTGATCCAGTGTTTGATTCAAGAAATCTGTGAAAAGTCCCTTGCATTAATTCTTTGTCCAGTAAGCCATGTGAAAATTTGATCCAATCAACACTTTATTCCAAAAAACCAGTATTACAGCAATGTATATGAATCCACCAAAAATACTTCAAATGAAGAAGTATTTATACTAATTGTAAACTGAAATTTCTTGAAAAATATCAAGAGTAGTTTCACAAATATCTCCAACTGTTTACATTAATAGAACTTAAATAAAGGACATTCAAAACTAGTGAATCTATTTGGCACTATTTCTATGGATTTATGGTGACAAACAAGAGAAATTCGAATTTGATAGCAACTCTTAGTTGATGATGAGGAATCCTAGTCACTAATTGCATCCTTCCTTTGTGCATTCTGCCCAGAAATTCTACAAACTTGGGGTCCAATGATTCACTTGTATATCTCAATCCGTGATAGATATGTAAAAATTGAAAGAGTTTTTGCATATAAGAATGTTTTTGAAATAAACCTCTATCATTTTCCCAAAATGAATCTCCAGTTGTTCACAATATTCTCTGCAAAAAGATGTCAAAAACAAGATTTTGCACAAACTGAAAAATAGGCTGTCAAGACATCCACTTATCTCCCTTTTGGTAATACCTGTGTAAAAAGTGAAATAGGTTTTTGTATCTTGGCTGGTTAAGAACAAAAAAATGTTTCTATTTCTTGAAATACTTCTAGGATTAGCCACAATAGTTTCTGCAAAACTATGACTTAAACAGGAAATTTCTTTAAAATGTACCATTTTTGCTCTAATTTCATCTTTTCACCTCAAACTTCTTTTGATTGTTTTTCACTTTTGGATAAAATTCATTGTAGCTGGTGAAAGTGTTTTCATCTTTGCTTAACACTCAATTTCTTCATGTTTACTGTTTACTATTTATTGTTTACTTTTACCGCTCTTTTTTTCATCTGTCTTCACTTTGTCATGAATTTGTATGTTATGTTTTGTAACTGTCTTCCCTACTGTTTATCTTCATGCTAGTTGATTTACTTGACTTGGTATTCAATCTGATACTCTTTAACCCTGATACACTTTGACTATTATTTACTCTGTCCTTTTAGCTTCAATGTGTAGTTTAGGTTTTTACTGTCTGCTTCAATAGTAAATCCTTCTAATTCCATGTTTCCTCTACTTATCCTTTAACTGTATGTTTTATCTTCCATCTCTATTTGAATAGATTTGATAACACTCTTGGAGTAAACAGGTCTTATGACTAGTATTAAGACTGTTTATCCAAGGATGTGGTCTTATAATCACCTGTAAAACAAAACAAATTGTTAAGAAAGCATTGGTTTGTAGGGGAGGTCGAAAAGTTTTCATTTTAGATTAAGAGGTCTGTGGAGTGAGTCCAGAATGATTTTCGAGAGGTAAACCATGCTTGAATCGTTTAACAGAAGCTTTAGGTGACGCAACTGGGTTACAAATGGTTTTTCTGCACAATCAGGTGAAAATGAGCAACACCGGGGTTTTTGTGTTTAAATGGGTAAACGGTTGATATTGGTGGGTAAGCTTTGAATGAAAAGTGGACAGATGGCACCAACTTGATGAAGTGAATTTTTGTCATTAGTGGGAGGTAATAAGCGGTACGCAATTGCACCTCTTTTGGAGTTAAGTGGTATTGAGCGGAGGGCGAGCGATCACATCAACTGCGTGACACGTGGCAGGAGTACAGGGGCAAAATCACCTGATGATTGCGAGTTAAAGCGCGATCACCAGGGGGGGCGCGATATTGTCGTCAACCGTTGGATGAAAAGGGAGTGATGGGATGGTAGACAACTAAGGGAGATGGCGGGAGTTTATGTATGTGGACCCGATGTATTATTAACAATTAATTAACTTTATCGGGGTGAATGCGATTGGTCGAGTGGTTATTAATTAACTTAGAGGGTTAATTAATCCCATATAGTGCGGTGGGGAATTAAGGTTCTTAACGCATTACAAATTGACTCGTCAATCCTTTTTAAATGCTAATTATGGTTGTATTCAACTAGGGCGGGATATATAACATTGTGGGGGTTTTTTAATATATTTACATATTATGGGAAGGGTAAATGTTTATTCGGGATTTATATAATAAATATGTTAACAGTTAATATGAAAAGATGTAATGAAAAGCACTAAGTAAAACATTATTTAACTTAGGCTTAAGTGAAAATGGGGTTTTATGTGAAAAGACTTATGAGAGTGAATGAATGATTTATGGATGATTCTAAGTACTTAGGCTTTTTAAATTATTGGGCTGAGGTTCGGGTCTGGTCCCTCCAAAAGTCAGAGAAATGCTTTGAGCCCCTCCAACTTAGCAAATACCTTAGTGCTTAGGGGAAATTAGTGAAAATTTAGGGAAAATGAGAAGGGGAGTTAATCATTGTGACTTTGCTTTGCTTGTGATGCTTTCAATGTATTGTATGCCTTAGATTTGTGATGAAAGTGGAAGATTGACACATTTAGAGACATTATCCATCACATATGATTCTGTAACATCATCTACCTACGCTAACTACTTTAACCTAGCATTTTTTCTTCTTTATTTGGGTGCACTTAGACTGGAAAACCCTTATCAAATATTCCTTTTCTTTTACATGGCAAGCCTACCTAAGTCTACACTTATTACATCCAAGGGCTCAAATTAGACTGTTGAGCTCCTTTTATTTACTCTACCTATCTACTTATCTGCCAAGATTACACTATTTAGTCAGATTTTATTCTCTATTTATAAAACATAAAATTCAAATATGAACTAGCCAAGCTTAAGTTGTTTGATTGTTCATCAATTGTGGCATAAATTACAAGCTGCACACAATTGTTTATTGCATAAGAGTAA
This sequence comes from Pinus taeda, assembly GCA_000404065.3. NCBI lineage: Eukaryota > Viridiplantae > Streptophyta > Pinopsida > Pinales > Pinaceae > Pinus > Pinus taeda. Next base: position 24,009 of record APFE031568158.1, on the reverse strand, counting down.
AAAGTAGTGGAATTTAAACTTGCACACTTTCCTTGGTCTTTATTTTGGTGGGGTTCATTTTCTTTCACTTTTTTGACCATCTTATTCTTTTTACCCTTTGATTTTTCTTTTAGGGTATACCCTCTTTACATTTTTAAAATTTTTTTATTTTTTTTATTTTTTGAAAATATGGAAAACCTTTGCAACAAGAAAGGTATGAACATATTACAGAGCTCATCAAGTCAATCATGAAATATGACACCTATTGGTATAGGAGCATAACACTGGCTCCACTTGGGGATAGCTTTTCTTGGTGAAAAATCAAGAACAGCAGGTCAGATGGCCTTTTGAATAATTTTGACTATGCTTTGGAATCTCCTTCTACTGGTTGCTTTATTGTATGTATGACAGTAACACTTGTGAAGCTTAGGGCCTTCTCTTTAGACTTCAACTTCACAATCTTACCATCCAATCAACACCAAACCTTTATTCTTCCTACTTGAATCCCACTTGAGCACCTTGTAACTCAGGTAGGAATCTTCAGTATTGGTCTTTTTATCAAAACTCTTTTTAACCTTTTCTTGCACAACTTGAGATCTGACCTGAAACTAAAAGGCGCTGCATCCTTCAAACCAAATTAGTAACTCATCAATATCTTAGGGCCTTTTGATTGGATTCAAATCTTTAAGGATTTATTTCATAATCTACTAAAATTTATTTCATAATCTACTAAAAACTGAAATCCTACCTAATTACTGTAATTAGTTTTCTAACTATTGGTTAGGTAAAATGAAACAACCAATGCAACCACTCAATTAGTATATATGTTGATGGATTTTGCTTCTTGGGCTTGTTTGTGATTGAAACTGAGATCCTAAAGTCAAATATACCCTTGTAAACCAAAGATAAGATAAGTAAATACTGGCTTTCCTTTGTAGGCTCCAAAAAATGTACAAAAGGATCCTGAAAAATGTGCACACTATTTTTAAACAGATTCAAACAACTATATAAATGTTTTGGATAGCCTTCATGCCATGAAACTGAAATGTCACTTTCATCTTTTCCACCCTGCAAACTTTGAGTTGAGCATTGTGATGATACTCCTATTGATTGAAATGTCTGGCTGGTGAAACCATTATCATATTGATTTCGACTCTCATAGTCTATTAATGGAGAAAAATTATGATTGCTTTCATCATCCAACCTATCAGCTATTGCATCATAAAGAACTTGGAAGGATTGTTGCAACTTATTACATATAGGTTCAAATGGAACTTCATAGGTTTCTACAAGCTGCTCCTCATTTTCTTTAAAAAAATTATACCACATTTCCTTTAAAAATTGAAATGATTCAAAACAAAGAGGTAGGGAATCATCTTGGATCATTTGATCATATGTTCCAGCTTCCAAGTCTTCTTCTGCAACCTGACATTCAATAGCATTTTGGGGCTGCAAATCTAGATATGATAAGTCTTGAACAAATATTTTATTGCCCTCTAGATAGTTAATATCAAGACTTGTTGACATTTTATTTCTAATTGCATGATAGTTATCTCTGATAAACTGAAATGAATCAAAAGAAAATGGTAAAGTTCCTTCACTGATTTCAAAATTTTCTGCACTTTCCTCCTCATTCTCATAGCTGAAATGAACAAGTTGATCACTATTTTCAAGTTGTTGAAACTGAACTTCTTTATTCCCCAAATTAGCTTCTGATTGCTCTATAAAGTTAGTTTGGATTTGAAGGACATAGTTGTCATCATACTGATCATATTTTGGAAAATCATCAAAAGAAGTAATATCATCAATCATACACATTAGATCAGGAGATTTCTCCCCCACATATTGCTCTATGAATCTATCTTCTGGTCTATGGTACATTGAGTTAGTAGGAATTTGTTCATGAATATCAATCTTTTCCTTTTGTGAAATAAATGTGTCATGGCTATTTTGAACAAAACATTCAACTTTCATTGTGATCTTATGAATAATTTCCTCTATTTTCTTTACCAAAATGTCGAGTTTTTCCTCTTTTTCTACTTTCAACTTTTCTCTTCTAATTTGCAGATTAACTTCTACATCTACTGCCATGTTCTGCATCTATTCCATTGTTGAGGGGTTTCTTTCTCTTAGATGAAATTCTATCTCTGAATCAAATGCACTTGGGTAATGCAAAAGAGCTGAATCGGGAAGAGGTCTTATATTTAATGGTATTGAATAATAAGCTTGATTAAATCTGTTTGAAAATTGTTGTATTGTTTCATCTGGATGTCTTTTTAACTGATTATATTCTTCTATGATTACAAGAAGGTTGACTTTGATTATCCATGTATTAAGGAAGAGTTTGAGAAACTGCTCGAGGTTTGAGATGCTTGCCTCAGGTAGGGTTTTAAACCAACTCTTGACTTTGTCTTGAAAAGAAAGAGAAAAAAGCCTAATACTAACATCCTCTTCATCTACTTCAAATAAGTTAAGATAATCTTCAAAAGCTTGAATATGTTTTTGGGCAGTGATACCATTCTCTCCATCAAACCTAGGGAGATACTTGGGATAATCATTAGGGAAAGCTTGGAGTGTAGCAGGTAACATGAGGGGCTTATATCTATCAGGGACTTTATAAGGTACTGGAATATGTATAGGGATTGTATGATCAGTTTTAATTTTTTGATTCTCCTCAATTGGAAAATGATCTTCATACGAATTAGAAGAATGGTGCTCAAATGTGTAAGGAGATTTTATATCTACATTTCTCAAAGGAAAATGATAAAAAATTAATTTAAAATCATCTCTAAAATACAGTATACAAAAAACTTTATCAATGAAAAAGAACATAATGTCTTGGATAACAATCCAAGTTAAAAGCCTTATCTTTTCACATGGTTCTTTCAGGTTCATTTCTCCAGTGGAGTCTTGATTGTGAAATTGATTTTGGAGTCACCAGGTGGATGATTTTAACCTTTGTGTGTCTAATCACTGTCCACCATCATAGATCAGATCTAAACCTGTAAAAAAATTATGAAGAAAATGTTAGTTCTCCAGGAAACCAAATTTTGAGTATTTTATGATTATTTTTCTTTTTTATGAATTTTCAAAACAACTTCTATGATTTCTTTAAGAGGCTTTAGATATGAGATTTAAACTATCTTAAAGATTTATTTGACATGAGGGACTGGTTGAATGTTTCGAAATTAGATGTTTAGTTGAAGTAGCATTCATCTAATATGCACTTGTAAAGCAAGAGCAGTTCAAAGGCTACCTGGCTAACTTCAGGCTCCGTCTGTAGCTTACAAAGTAAACAATAGTAACAAAAAAATTATTCAAGTCCCCAGTGGAGTCGCCACTATGTTATCACTCAGGTTTTCTCAGAAGTTGTAAGAAGGGGAAAGGAGGTCGAGGTAACCACAAAACAATCTTTTAGGAACAGATTCTAGCCAATCTGCATCCACAAAGGGCTCTCTCTTTAAGTTTTAGCTTTATTTTTTAAAGATATTAGGCTAGTTATGAAGTTTTGTAGTTTGTTTGAGTTTGGGTGGTGAGATTCAATAGCAAAGGGATAAGACTGAGTAGTTTAGGCCATTGGGCTAATGGAGTCAAGTAAGATGGCTTAACTGGACTAGGTTTCTTAACAAAGGATGGTTTCACAGGGCAAGATGGTCAAACAGGGAACAAACAAAGACTTGGGATAAATGGGATGCTTCCAAAATGGGTGAAGGGTAGTTAAGGATCCTTTAACCTTTTTGAAAAGGGAATGTGGATGGTTACTAATAAAGAGGAGTTAAGTATTCTTTAATACATAATCAAAGTGAGAGAACTAGAAAATAGGAGCAATTAAGATTTCACTGTTTATTCTAATTCAAAAGAAAACATAGAAAATGATAACTTTTGAAGACAGAGTGCAATCAAGCATATTCTGAATTACTCTTTTTTGTTTATCATTCAGATGTGAAATAGAGATGATATAATAAACAAGGAAAACTTTAAAACATAAGGTATAGAGGACTTATTGATCCAGTGTTTGATTCAAGAAATCTGTGAAAAGTCCCTTACATTAATCCTTTGTCCAGCAAGCCATGCGAAAATTTGATCCAATCAACACTTTATTCCAAAACAACAATGTATATGAATCCACCCAAAATACTTCAAAAGAATTATTTATACTAATTGTAAACTGAAATATCTTGAATAAATATCAATATTAGTTTCACAAATATCTTGATAGCAACTCTTAGTTGATGATGAGGCATCCCAGTCACTAACTGCATCCTTTCTTTGTGCATTCTACCCCAGAAATTCTGCAAACTTGGGGTCCAATGACTCACTTGTATATCTCAATCCATGATAGATATGTAAAAAGTGAAAGAGGTTTTTGTATATAATAATTTTTTTGAAATAAATATCTCTCAGTTTCCCAAAATTCATCTCCATTTGTTCACAATATTCTCTGCAAAAAGACGTCAAAAACAAGATTTTGCACAAAATGAAAAATAGGTTGTCAAGACATGCACTTATCGCCCTCCTCGTAATACTTGTGTAAAACATGAGATAGGTTTTTGTAGATTGGTCTGTTAAGAATAAAAACCTCTTCCTATTTCTTGAAATACTTCTTGGATTAGCCACAATAGGTTATGAAAAAATATGACTTAAACATGAAATTTTTTAAGAATGTACCATTTTTGCTCTAATTTCATCTTTTAACCTTAAACTTTTGATTTTTTTTCACTTTTACTTTGGATAAACTTCATTGTAGCTGGTGAAAGTGTTTTGATCTTTGTTTAACCCTCAATTTCTTCATGCTTACTTTTACTGTTTACTGTTTATTTTTTACTTTTACTGCTCTATTTTTCATCTGTCTTCACTTTGTCATGAATTTGTATGTTTTGTTTTGTAACTGTCTTCCCTACTATTTATCTTCATGCAAGTTGATTTACTTTACTTAGTCTTCAATCTGATACTCTTTAACTCTGATACACTTTGACTGTTCTTTACTGTGTCCTTTTACCTTCAATGTGTAGTTTAGGTTTTTACTGTCTGTTTCAATAGTAAATCGTTTTAATTCCATGTTTCCTCTGCTTATCTTTTAACTATATGTTTTATATTCCATCTCTTTTTGAATAGATTTGATAACACTATCGGAGTAAAAAAGTCTTATGACTAGTATTAAGACTGTTTATCCAAGGATGTGGTCTTTTGATCACCTGTAAAACAAAACAAATTGTTAAGAAAGCATTGGTTTGTAGGGGAGGTCGAAAAGTTTTCATTTGAGATTAAGAGGTCTGTGGAGTGAGTCCAGAATGATTTTCGGGAGCTAAACCATGCTCGAATCGGTTAACAGAGGCTTTAGGTGATGCAACTAGGTTACAAAGGGTTTTACTGCACAATCAGGTGAAAATGAGCAACACTGGGGTTTTTGTGTTTAAATGGGTAAACGGTTGATATTGGTGGGTAAGCTTTGAATGAAAAGTGGACAGATGGCATCAACTTGATGATGTAAAGTTTTGTCGTTAGTGGGAAGCAATAAGCGGTATGTGATCGCACCGCTTTTGGAGTTAAGTGGTATCAGACGAAGGGCAAACGATCACATCGACTGCGTGATGTGTGGCGAGAGTACGGGGGAAAAACCGCCTGATGATCGCAAGTTAAAGTGCGGTCACGAGGGGGGGCATGATATCGTCATCAACCATTGGATGAAATGGGAGTGATCGGAAGACAGACGGGTGAGGGAGATGGCAAGAGTTTATGTATGCGGGCCCAATTTATTATTAACAATTAATTAACTTTATCGGGGCGAATGCGATTGGTCGGGTGGTTATTAATTAGCCTAAAGGGTTATTTAATCCCATATAGTGCAGCAGGGAATTAAGGTTCTTAACGAATTACAAATTAACTCGTTAATTCTTTTTAAATGCTAATTATGGTTGTATTCAACTGGCGCAGGATATATAACATTTTAGTGGTTTTTAAATATATTTACATATTACGGGAAGGGTAAATGTTTATTCGGGATTTATATAATAAATATGTTAATTGTTAATATGAAAAAATGCAATGAAAAGTGCTAAGTGAAACATTATTTAACTTAGGCTTAAGTGGAAAGGAGATTTTATGTGATATTGCACATTTTTCCTAAGTAAAATAGGATCTACTTAGGAAAAGACTTATGAGAATGAATGAATGATTTATGGATGATTCTAAGTACTTAGGCTTTTTAAATTATTGGGCCGAGGGTCTAGTCCCTCCAAAAGTCAGAGAAATTCTCTGAGCCCCTCCAACTTAACAAATACCTTAGTGCTTAGGGGAAATTAATGAAAATTTAGGGAAAATTAGAAGGGGAGTTAATCATTGTGACTTTACTTTGCTTGTTGTCACGCGGAATGAGTCGATCTTGCGGACAAGATAGACCTTCCTAGAATCTAATGAAGACCTAATGATAAACACACCAACCAGACACTATCTTTCTCTAAATGCGCTTTACAAATAATGGCAAACAAATGTGTTTAAGGCCTACCTCATGTCCAACGCAAGTTTGGAGATGCTTTCGCTCTTTTGATCCAAGTAAGTTCCTTTGTCACAAACCTGCAAACACAAACAAGGAAAACGATTAAATAGCACCTGAATAACCAATATTATAAAACATATTTAACATGAAAGTCAAGGAGTCCATGAAACAAATAACATGAGATACTTGTTAAGAAAAATGAGCTTGATTGTATTAATTCAAAAGGAGAAGAACCTTACAACCTTTGCCTTGACGTTGTACAAGCTCCTCCCAGGGTCCAACAAGAAGTCTCCTCTACTTTGACAAGCTCACTCACTCCCTAATGGGGCCAAAAAGGTATGTGATCTCTCCTCTTAAGCTCAAATAGGAAGTCTTGATTTCACTAGCATTTACCCTCAAAAGTTCAGCTTCTAACCTCCCTAGCCACTGACCCAATGCTTCAATTTATAGTGCAATGGAGATCAGTTACCAGCTCCTCCTTCAAAGGGATAGAGTCCTCCTTCAAAGGATAGCTCCTCTCAACAAGGGATTAGTTCCTCCTATGATGGGATGCATGAACCACTTGGAGCGAGCAATCCATGTAACAAATGCTTCTAGAAAACTCTAGAATTAACCCAAGATGAGTTTTTTAGGATAAAGATTGCGCCTTTTGAATTTTACAGGGGTACGCACCTTCCCCTTTACATACAGAGCGTATAAGTCCGCAGATACCTTGAACAAAAGGTGCGGGCCCGTAGGCAAAAGTAAGAGAAAGTGAGGAACCAGAGTTACATTGCTTTTTTGATGTATTTCTCTCTTTTCTCAAGCTTGTTTTGAAGAGCTGAGGTTTAAGACTTGCTTAGGAAGGTGGTATAGGTGATGATAGGCCTACACCAACTGAAAATAATCAGGGTGACGATATTTTTGTGTAACACCTATGGGTGATAATACTAATTTCCTTTGTGTTGGACAAGTTTGCAACACTTCAAGGGTAGACATTGTTGAAGGTGACATAGCCAGATCTTCGACGATGTTATAGTTTTGAGCAACCCTCGCATGAGGATTAAAGGCTGAATTTCGAAGCATACCCTTAGGAGGCAGACGAATTATCATATTAGGGTTTGGTTTTTCAATATGTAACGGTTCAGAAGAAGGAGGAGTAGATGTGGAGGCTTGACGAGGTGAAGTGGAGTCATCTCCATATTCAACAGGACTCTTTGACGTGTAATCTTTAGATCTCGCTGCTACCATAACTCTAGAAGACATCATCATGATATTTGTCAATGGGAATGAGGAGGATTGGTCATGAGAAACCATTTTACTTCTTGGGGAGGAAAAGGATCCTTTCAAACAATGGGTGTGGGTGAACTTTTGACAAACTTGGAAACTTCGACATGATGTGGGTGCTCCTTGGTGTAATGATCTTCCTCACAAATTAAGCAATGATACCGAGGTTTCCTTTTTTCATCAGACGGTTAAGTCTTGATTGATTTCTCCTTTGAACAAGTGTCTTACTTAGTTTTTCCTTTTCCCTTTTTCATATCTCCAGATTGCTTACCCTTGTCAGTAGATGACTCTATGACATTAATTTCTGAAGTAATTTTGGGAGAAGGATCTTCTTCAGGTGAATCAGGTAGAGCCGAAATCTGAGTTTTCTTAGAAATTTTCTTTTTGTTCTTAGATTTATGGCTGACAAAACCAATCATGCCATCTACGACATGTGCTCTTGTAAGAGTTGAATTAGTTTAACTAGATTGGGGTAAATATGGGATATTTTCATACAAAGTACCAGACTGAGTATAAACAAGATCAAGGTATTGAGCACGAGCAATTACCTGCTCTTCAGTTACAACACCCCTGTTGGCCACATCTTTAGTTATTACTGGTAAAAGAGATTTTAGGAACCATTCATCCATAATTTTGTGTGGAATGTAAAGTTTAACTAGGCGACATCTTCATCTCCATTCGTGAATATGATCTGAGATATGGGGTGACATTGACTGTTTCAAAGAAGTTAAAAGTTCAGTTCCATTATCATATTGAACAAGCAACTGAAAATGGGTCTAAAAAGTTGTAACAAGGGCGTTAAATGTACCGAAGGAAGTGCACGACAATTCTACATATCATTTGGTTGTTGAACCGGTTAAGGTTCGTTGAAAAAGTCGTAATATAATAGAATAGTTGATTAATGAGTTGGACGCGCACCAAATATGATAGGTCATAACATTGTTGGATGGATCTTCACCCGGCTTACCTTCAAACTTAGGAATATCACTAGGCAACTTAGTAGGAATGGCTAGCCAAAATGGTAAATAAAAAAGTGGATCATTAGTTAGCCGAGAGAGGTTACGCAAATCCAAAGTTGCAATGAAGAGCAACTCGCAATTAGGATCATGAGGTGGATACTGATAATCCTGAGGGACGAGCCCCGTACCCGGAAGAGGATATCCAGGATATCCTAGGATAGCCTGAGCAGTTAGAATTTGCATACCTCCTAGATATCCAGGATGAGCCATACCGTCTTTCAGTTGTATAGGTTGTTGAAACGTATGACCTGGGTATGGTTGATTCTGAAAAGGGAGACCTTGACCCATTTGACCTTGGAAAAATTATCCTTGAAAGGGTTGATTTTGCAAAGGTTGACCTTGGAGAAATTGAGTTTGAAAAGATGGTCCTTGAACAAACTGACTCTGGAGTAAAACTTGGAAAGGTAGCCTTTGAAACGACACTTGCATATATGGGACGTTAGGTTGTACAACAGGTATTTGGGTGTTAACGAAATTATAGGAATGGATTGAACACCAGATACCTGTGGTAAAGACTGAACAAGGGATTGCATAGTAACTTGTGATGTAAGTGGGACAGTTACCTACGATACTCCTAGAATGGGAATTCGAGGCGAACCTAAACTTGGATTCTGAACAGTCATTGAGACAACAGACTGCAGCAATGTTTGAGGAGTACTCAGGACAAGATGCTGAAGTGGTTGTTGGGTAAGTGTCAATAGATTAACCTGGACAATTGGTTGGACTTGAAAAGGCATACCTTGAAAATGTATTTGTTGTATGGGTTGTTTGAGAGGTTGAACATGTTGGTACAACAACACTTGAGAAGCAACTGGAATTGACTGTTGATTTAACAAAGGGTTCTAGATTGTATTCATTCCAGGGTAATCATTCCAACGGTGGGTTGAGGCATAGCAGGCTGACCAAAACCGGTTTGAGGCATTTGAGCATAATTAAGGTAATTCCCGATAGGGGGTTTCCCCCTAGCTGTGGGGTAATATCCACCAAAAAGTTGTCCTCCAGGTGGAGGACATGACAGTTTCCCCCCAGGCTGGTAATAACCACCTGTTGGGTTGGTTTGTGGATTACCAACATTACCGGAAATCATATTAATATATTGTGTAGATGTCAAACCTTCATTGGTAGGGTTAATTACACCAGTTGACATGTTTGAGGATGAGTTCGAGGAAGAAGCTCCTGGATAAGCTCCTACGAGAGAGTGATGTCCTGGTGGTAGAAAACCACCATACAATGTTGACTGTGGAGAAGTAGAAAATATAGATGTATCTAATGAGGTACTTCTAGAAGTCATCATAGATCAGTAAAAACCTTGTATGGTGGAATAAGAAGTCGTGTATTGCGGAATATCTTGTCCTAAAAAGTTCAAGGGTGTGAAATACCAAGGGTCAGGGTGAAGAGATCTAAACAAAAGCTCTGAGATATCTACAGGTTCACTGGTAGAAACTATGGGCTCTTCCTCTTCGTCCGAAACAAGTTCTTTAATGGCAATGAGACTAGGAGGGAGACTATCAATAATAATGAGTTTCACATGCAGTGAAAGTGGAGGATCTGGAATATGCTCAGTAGCAGATGTATGAATCTCAGGCTTGGAAATACCAGACTCAGGTTCATCAATATCTAGTTGAGATATGGGGTTTGTATCTGAAAAATATCCAATATATTATTTAGTTTGAACGAGTTCAGTAATTTGTAAATCAGTTGCTTATGACTGATATTAATCTTTGAGTTTGACCAAATTCAGTTTCTGTTACTTCAAGGTCTAAAATAGTAGATGCTATCGGTTGATTAACTTCAATTCCTCTTACATCAGAATCTATTAGAGTAGAAGTTTCAGTTTCTGTTGCAGTTCCTAATCCAGATGATTTAGTTTGTTCGGCCCTTTCTTTTCTAATTCACTCAGCGTATACTCAAGGGGATCCCCAAGTATCCTACGTGATTGTCTTGGTAATTATGCCACAATGGAAAATTTTCAATTAATCAATTACACAATATCTAAATTACACCTAAAATCTCTAAAAAGTAAAAACAACACCTCAAGTAACATGCGCTAAAAATCTAGGAGTTCAAACCATACAAACTCACTCTTCACAGAGACCAATAATTACTTGTTGGTGATGAAATCCAACATCGTAGAGATCAAGGTGAAAATATTTATAGAAATGAGCGTTTGGAACTAGTTAACCTGACAACTTACTTAATGAAACTGTCTGGTGCAAGTAACTCTGCTATAAAACATCTCCAGCAAAGATTACCCTCCAAAAAGTCCAAGTGAGTCTACTCAACGTCTGTTCCAGGTACAACAGGACCTTCCCTCTGTTATCACCTTAGGTAGAGCCCTAGGATTATAGTCACTAAGTTTACCAAATACAACAATTTTACCTAGGGGGATAGACTCAGATCGCACGTACACGCAAGGGCAAAGTAATAAGCTCAATCCCCTTGAAGGTTCCTCCACATGATCAATTAGAGGTTTACTTTCAAGTGACCCCAAGTATCTTTTGGTACCGTTGTAATACGTGCAAATCACTATATCTAGGCTGATGAAGTGGGTACGATCACTTCACCAAATTCAACACAATCTCATGCTTAACTCATCTATAAGAAGAGTTTCCTAGATCAAAATGGAAATAACTGGATTTTATCTCCCTAACTCAAGATTCTACTGTTCGTTTGTATCTTTGGAAAGTTTACTTACTTCCCTATTCCAAATCCCTGCAGTTAAGCTATTGTAGGTGACAAGAGCCCTAAAAAATGTAAAAATCTAAATGAATTTTAATTAATGTCGTATTTTTAAGTTGTTCTTTACTCAATGGGTGATGAAGGTGAAACTCATGATGCTACGACACGACTCAAAATCTTAATGCACTCTAAAATGCAATAACAACTTTCAAATTCGATGAAATCCTATTTAGAGAAAAGAAAGGGTTTCTTTGATTTTTTGAGAAATGAAATACAAAAACTCACAACTTTTCCAATTTTCTTAAGCAACCAATTTCACTATTATGTAATGAAAATGCAGTCAACAAACTAATTTCCAAATTTCCCTAATCATCAAATAAGCCAAAATACACATTTTCTCTAATCACTCAAAACTTTCAAGCACATAGAAATCAATAAAGAGGGTTGGAGAAAAGACATTTTCCCCTATGAATGCTTTGATTTAATTATAATAATAGTGCAATTGCGAACAAAAGTTCCAAGATGAAAGCAACAACCTCTTTTATCAAGCAAAAATAACTACAATTCTTTCACATAAGCACAAGGTCTTAAGAAACCCTAATTTGCAATTCAAAGTGAATTTGACCACAAATAAGCAACAACTAAGGCTTAACTAGTGTATTTGACATAACAAAATAAGAATATCATAAGAAAATAAGCAACAACCAAGGCTTAACCAGTGTATTTGACATAACAAAATAAGAATATCATAAGCAAAAAAACACTCTATCTTGTTTTGATCAATCAACAAATCAACCAGGCAAAACCTTAAGTAATTCTTTTAAAAAGATATAATTCTCAAAAAACATTGACAAAGCAGTCAACTGAGTTCAGAAGAGACACAACACAATCCAAACAAAGATAATGACATTTTTAGAAAAACAAATTCAGGTCTGGGTTGAAGCAAAAGCAATATTTTCAAAAAAAATCGAGGCCTGGGCGAGTTTATAATAGAAAATATAGTGCATGCACTCTGTTACTACGGAAAAAAGGGCGCAGAGCTGCACTCTGTTAGCAAACAGAAACGATGCAGGGGAAGAAAACTCAAGAAAAATAAAAAATTTCGAAAATTCAACTACTCAGATCTAAAAGGCCATTAATTTATAAAGACTCAGGTCTAGATAAATCAGAAAAATCACAAAGAAAAACTAAGAAAAAAAATGAGAACAAAAATGCTCCCCAGTATGGTCGCCAATTTGTTACACCGGACAATCCCTCTTGTTGATAAGAGCGATCTCCCTAGATCCTTGATGGAAACTAGAAACAAGCAAGACAATTGAACCGAGTTTTTCCCTAAGTCAAAATTGTTTGAATTATAAGAATTAAAGCTACTGGATGAGCCTCTTACCTCTTTCACGAAATGCTCGATGAAGATCCCTTGTTGTGATTCAATGAAGCTCTTTAATGCTTGATAAGACCTGCAAACATAGACCATAAAAGGATCAAAAGCACATGCGATATAATAATCCAAAGGACTTAACCTAATGATCAAGGAAATTAGGAATTGAATTTGCCTTAATAAACATTATAAACAATTGTAAACCATTCATCATTCCAATAAGACAAATCAATGGGAGAAAGTGTTCATTTGTATTAATCAATTATTAAGAGGAGATTTACAACCTTCACCTTGATGCCTTGAGGTCCCTCCTAAATGCCTTCAATCTCCCCCTTAGATAACAAGATTTCGAATCTCAAACCAACATCATGAGTTTGTCTTCTCTGAGTTTTGACCTTCTTAATCCCTCTACCCTCTAGTCATTTTATAGGCCAAGAGGAGGATGAGATTCCTTCATTGAGGGATTAGGTTACCATGAGAAAAGGGATGGAGATGCATCATCTGAGGGTTATAGTTTGAATAGTCACCACCTGGAAGCTTTCGGTTAGGAAATATTCGACCAACTATGTTTCTAGAATGTACTTTTTATTTTTACTTTCTAAAATTCACCTGCGTGGGTTTATAGTGGCAAACAAAGTGCAACTTCGTGCTGTTCTCAGAGTAAATTTCAGTGCATGCACGAGAAACTCTAGAGAAAATGTAGGATTTTCTACAAATCTTGCTCTAATACCATGTAGAAATTTCTACAGATCCAACTCTGATACCATGTAGAAAATATGATGGTAGGTTAACCCAACAATGCAATATAAATCAAAGAAGAATATTATAACCTACTTCTACTATCAATTTGCGGAAGCTTAAAGATCGAGCTGAACAATATATCCAAAAGAAGAAGAATCAATGTCACAATACACATGAAAATACTTTGGGGAAAGCCTCAGCTAAAAACCCCACACTATTGTATTATCATACATGGTGGAAATACATAGGAGTTATACAAATCCTTAGCTCTCACTTCTATCCAGCTCTCAGTACAATCTTCACAGATGCTCACAGGCAATCTTGGCTTCTCTCCAGCCTTCCTCTCTGCCCTCCAAGCTCCTATTTCCTTGCATTGTTCCTTGTGGATGATTCTCCTGTTACCAAGTGGATGATCTCTTCCAAAACTGCGTAATCCTCAAGGATTAAATCCTTGACTGCATGCATGACTATATGATGAATGAATCTTCAGTTAACTAGAGTAGCACTAGTTGAGAGCATGCATGCATCAACTGACTATTAACTCACTATTAGTTCCTCAAACAGTTTGGAACTAATTTAAATGGACTTAACTTTTAAATTGAGTTAACTAATTACAACTCAAAGATAACTCAATATTATCTCCTTAATTTAAGGTATAACTGTTGCATGACTTCAGAAAGGCTTCTAACTTGAATTTCTCCAACTAATTAATTTAAAATAAATTAATTAATTATTTCCAAGTAGATGTTAAGACTAAATTCGATTTTAATTCACAATTTAATTCAAGGACAAATTAAATTGGAATATTCTTATTGCCATATTTCAATGCTCCCTCTCAACGATAAATGGATTATCTGCCACCCCGATCCTGTTTCTATGGAACTCTAATTTACACTTTGACAATGCCTTTGTCAAAATGTCAGCGTCTTGCTCCTCTGTCGAAATATACTGCAGCAACATGGTCCTCTCGACTTGTGAAAAGCCACAGGCAACAAATCTTGCCTTATGCTTCTCCACATTGTCTTCAGCAGCTTGCTTTACCTTATAAAGCCAATGAGAACTCACAACTAACTTGTTCTCCGCTCTCAGAACCACGTCCCAAACACTCTTACGAACTATGGAGTCATACTTCTCCACCATAGCATCAACCCAAATCGGCTGTTGCATTGTTTCCTCAAAGGAAGGTGACTCGATCTCAACACATTCCCCAGCAAGGGCCATGTATACAGTGTACCTCTCAGGTGACATCCTCTATCTGTGCTAAGAAGATGGTGCTCCACATTCTCTCTCGCATCCTCTAACAATCTGTCAGCTTCTCTTGTGCGCTTCCGTCCATCTCTGGAAGACTCTGCTTGAGTGGATGTCTCCCCTCCTGGAACCTTTGCATGCGGTTGCTTCACATCAGTCTGAGGCTCCTCCTCCTTAGGAACCAACAGTTCCTCCACAGCCTATAGTTGGGGCTCCCTCTCAAGGGAAACTCGCATGGCCTTCTGCTCATCAAACTTGAGATCTCTGCGAACCATTGTCCTCCGACTGGTATTCAAGTACACCCGATAGTTGTGAGGTGTATTAGTGTACCCCACAAGTATCCCCAACTCTATTATCGACTCAAGATTCTTTCGTGCATCCTTTGTCACATGGAAATACGCCGATGAGCCAAAGATCTTGAAGTGACCCACATCCGGTCTCTTACCGGAGAAAGATTCCTCTGGTGTCTTCATCCCAAGTATGCGATGCGGGCTTCTATTCTACAAATAGACCGTTGTGTTGCATGCCTCAGCCCACAAGTGAAGTGGTAGGCCTTGGTCATGCAACATTACCCGTGCTGCCCCTACAATAGTTATGTTCTTCCTCTCGGCCACCCCATTCTGTTGTGGGTTATGGGGTGTCGTCAACTCTCACTTAATTCCTTAAGCTGCACAGAAGTCCTTAAACTCTTGAGAGACATATTCTCCACCGTTGTCTCTTCTCAAGGCCTTGATCTTCTTCCCTAACTCTTTAGCGACCAAATCTTTGAACTCACAAAACTTTGTGAAAGTTCGGTCCTTATTCTGCATGAAATAAATCCAACATTTACAAGAATAGTCATCAATGAAAATCACATAATACCTTTGCTTCATTGTGGATGTCATCGAGAATGGTCCACACAAATCAGTATGAACTCGCTCTAAGATAGCCTCTGCTCGACTGACTTAATCATGAAAGGAAGACTTGGTGTACTTTACCAAGGTACAAACTTTGCATGTGTCAACTTGCTCAAGTTTACCTTTAGGAAGTCCTGTAGATATCTGCCGCATTATCTTCAAAGCCCCATGATGCAAATGGCCAAACCACCTGTGCCAAAACTCGCCAATATCTTGGCTTTGCACCAATTCTGCTTTCGTATTCAATGTTGCACAATTATCTACCTCTAGTTTATAGAGATTCTTCACCCGAATCCCTATCCTCTTGTTCTGACTTGTGGCTATGTGTCTTAGGAACGCCTTTCCCTTATTGAAGACAACATCGTAGCCTTTGTCCTCCAACATCATGACCAATACCAAGTTCTTCTTTAGTTCAGGCACATACATCACATCTGTCAAGGTGAGAGGAGGTCCATTCTCCCTCTGAAAAGCAATTGTGCCCACTCCTGAAATACTATACCTTTTGTCATCACCCATCTCTATGAGCCTATTGAGGTCTTTCTCCTCCAAGGCACTGAATAATTTTTTATCACCAGTCATGTGGAATGAGGCTCCACTGTCAAGATACTAGACACAACTCGTCGTCGATGACACCATGCATGTGATGAGGGTAAAGTCCATTTTGAACTGAGAGGCTAATGCCTCACCTTCCGATCCTTCCGAGGATCCCTTCTTGGACTTCTTCGATGGGCAATTAGTCGCATAATGTCCCATCTCGTTACAATGAAAGCATCTTACTTTAGACATGTCACCCTTCTTCCCTCCATGAGAAGAATTCAATTTGAAATGGGAAGCCTTCCCCTTCCCTTTCCTTGCCTTACTTGCTAAGGCCAGATTTTCCTCATCATCATTCTTGGATGAAGAACCATCTCGTGTGGTCCTCCTAATCTCCTCTTGCATAAGATCCGACCACAGTCGTTCCCAATCCGACAGTTTCTCTCTTCCATTCACAGATTCCTAGTAGCTATTCCAACTTTTTGGAAGGCCAAGGAGAGCGAGGCTCACCATATCATCATCGGCAGTAGTTATTCCCACACTACCAAGCTCGTCTCTGTAGGTGGTGAGCTTGTTCAGATATGTGGAAATAGTATCGCCCTTCTCCATCTTGATTCTTCGAAGCTTATCCTTGAGCGCCAATTTCCTCTAGTCGCTATTGTTCTGGTAGAGGTCCTTCAATGTGTTTCACATTGAAAATGAAGTATCCTTCCCATGGAGACTCGAGATAATATGGTCTCGAACTCCCTCAAGGATCATCTATCTCGCCTTCGCCACACACTTCTTCCACTCAGCCAACTCTTGTGCATTAACTGAAGTTGGCTTTGGGATTTCTTATCAATGAATTCCTTCAAGCCATTGTCTTCTAATATAGCCTCCATTCTATCTTTCCATGCTATGTAATTCGAGACACCTTCCAAGGCATACTCGAGTCTCAAGCCATAAAATGCCATTGGCCAACTTTGAAGTATGATATGAATTCGATTTGCATATGCAACCCCAAACTTCAAACTTCGAATTCTTTTCTCAGTATACTATTCACAGCTCTAATGCCATGTAGAAAATATGTGATAGGTTAACTCGATAATGCAATATAAATCAAAGTAGAATACTATAACCTACTTCTATTATCAATATGCGGAAGCTTAAAGATTGAGCTGAACAATATAACCAGCAGAAGAAGAATCAATGGCACAATACAAATGAAAATACTTTTGGGCAAACCCTCAGATAAAAATGCCACACTATTGTGTTATCATACATGGTGGAAATACATAGGAATTATACAAAGCCTTAGCTCTCACAACTAGCCAGCTCTCAATACAATCCTCATAGATGCTCACAAGCAATCTTGGCTTCTCTTCAGCCTTCCTCTCTGCCCTCCAACCTCCCATTTCCTTGCGATGTTCCTTGTGGATGATTAGCCCATTACCAAGTGGAATAACAAACCTTCAAAATTGTGCAATCCTCAAGGATGAATCCTTGACTACATGCACGAGTTTTCTCCGTGAGAAAACACATGCAACTGATAGTACATTGTCCTTGAACATTAATCTCAACTGGGTCTTTCTCATAATAGACATGCATGAGTTTCTGATGACGGAATCTTTAGTTAACTTGAGTAGCACTAGTTGAGTGCATTAATGCATCAACTAATTGTTAACTCACTATTAGTTCCTCAACAGTTTGGAACTAATTTAACTGGGCTTAACTTAGTAAACTGAGTTAACTATTTACAACTCAAATATAACTCAATATTGTCTCCTTAATTTAAGGGATAACTCTTGCATGACTTCAGAAAGACTTCTAACTTGAATTTCTCCAACTAATTAATTTAAAATTAATTAATTAATTATTTCCAAGTAGTTGTTAAGAGTAAATTCGATTTTACTTCACAATTTAATTCAAGGATAAATTAAATTGGAATATTCTTGTTGCCATATTTCAACACATGTGAAATCAAACATGAAATACAAACATCTACGGAATAGTCTTACAAACATTGATAATCCATGCATGAAGAATGTGTTGGCCTTGAAGCCTTCTATTATTAAATAAAAAGTCTTAGACATATGTTTATAATGTACATCACTAGCTCCAGTAGTGGAGCATTGGAGCCACTCCATGCTCCCCAAAGAACTAGCTTATCACTCTAATGCTTTGCGGGAGGAGCCAAGGTGAAAATTCCTTTGCTCATATAATGAGGGAGTATGTATAAACAAGGGGTGACTCTTCCCCTTCCTTGTGACTCCTTGACTACCCTCATGACTATTTGACTTCCTATGAATTTTCAACTTTACATGACTCTTTGTATTCCACACATGTCCTTTGAACTTTCACTTTAGAATAAATTTCTAAAACATATGTTACATCATTGGCCACAAGGTGTGGCATGTGACTACTCATGACATGGCAATGATATCCCGGACTGCACGATGATGTGGCAATGTCAAACCACTGCTTCTGCTAAATCTTGAGTGTCTGCTTATTCTTTTCACCTCCGTATGACTTGGTGATAAGGAATCTTCAATAATCTTAAGTTTTGAGTTGCAATCGCAAATTGATGTCCCTTCTACTTCTATTAATGGATTATCTTGTGTATTCAGCTACAAGTGTGTCTTTCAACAAGATTCTCTCATTCATCTCCTTCTTCATCATCTTTCCATGGTGTGATAGAGTACTTATATTTACAATTCAGTCATGACAAGAGGACATCATTCTGAAAACCACCTAGTTTAGGATAATGCATTTTGATCCATTAACTGATCTTGAACCATGTGACAGGTCATGAGAGAGGACTCAATGACTATGCAGTGCACAGTTCCAGCTTTTAAGGGAAAATATTGAGCTCTGTGACTACATAGTGCATAGTTTAAGTAAGACTAAGGGACAAGACTACATAGTTTTGAGAGCCAGTGGAACAGGTTAAGGGGATGAGCTTGAGTAGACACATTGTGTAGGTTTTGGAGGAAAGGGGGGAAGGGCTACTATGAAATTGTGCATTTTAGAGGCTTGAGGGATGAGCTTCATGATTATGATTATGTAGTGCATAGTGAACTTCGTCCTAGGATGAATGATTGCACAATCCTAGAGGCCAAGGCCAGAGCTTGAGCATAGGAACTAGGAAGTGGAGTAGTCTTGGGAGACAGGAATTGCGCATTGCGCAGTGTCAAGGGATGACAAGATCTCAGCTAGAGGGTTGAAACTACATAGTGTGAAATTCAGGGAGGTCGAGTGAAGCCGAGTTTCTTAGTCAGGAAGCCTTCTCAGAAATAGCTAAGTGTAAGATTGTTAGATTGATGTGAATAGTGATAATACTTTGACTATGATATCACACTTAGAATAATTGATGACAAAACAACATATATCACCCAGGACACATGAAAAATGCATTTCCCTCCATGTGAGCACTTTACGACAAGTGCGACACTTAAGATAGACTTTGCGACAAGCATGACAACAGTTTCACGATAGTGCTCAAAGCTTTGTGAATGAGTGAAAAATATGTTTACATAGTTAGAACAAATCATATACACAAAGATAGACCCTTGAAACCACATAAACAAGATTCTACACATTGTGTGACATCTAATCATGCCACAGGCCAAGCGCTTTACCGTCTCTTCTATCATTTGTGACTTAACCTATAACGGATGTTGCTTATAGTTATGGTGTTAACACTTTGTGGTTGGGGGTTAGGAGGGAGCCAGCTCGCAGGCCAACCCCCTCGCATGTGAGCACAACCAAACTAACCGATGGCTAACAGCTAATGACTTTCCATAAATGCCAACCAATGCAAACCACCAAACTTAACTGTGACATATTATGACACCATGTGTCCATGTCCACCAAGACCGTTAGGTTAATGATTAGTCTAAAATGCGCTTAAAGTGCTAATCTAGAGTATTGTTAACTAATCCTCATTATCCACTAATTAACCCATAGTTTAGTATAACGGAAATTTCAGCGATACCTCCAAAAGTGGCGCTAACTCCAGTTTTAGTGGAGTTAACTAGAGTTCCTCCAGTTTTAGTGGAGGTTTACTAGGAGAAACAGTTTTGACCATAACTTGGGAAAGTTTCGAGCAAATTGGGATCAAAAAAAGGTGTTCCTAGATAATTAGGATGTTATGAGCACATTGAAGTAGGTTTAAAGAGCAGTGAGCATTGTAAAAAAATAGAGGCTCAAGCCATGGAAGTTGGACCAAGGAGATGTAGCCCAAGAGGGGTGAACTCCTTCATCAAAACAATGTGTTAAGTGTTCATTTTGATAGTTCGTTGTACGTTTATTTTCTTTTGTTCATTGCTTTAATTTTATGCTATTTTTCTCATGAATCTCACATAAAACTTGATAAAACTTACCTATTTGCATTCACAATCACCATAAAGGAACCTATGCACATGAAGCAATGGACAAGCATTTGTTTTTAAATCTTAAGTTGAAATTATTACAACAAAACTAACATTCAACAATAGATCAAGTTGGTATCAAAGCACTTATTAGCTCATTTTAACCTTGAGATGGTTTGCAAAAGTTAACTAAAAAATTATTGCTCATTTTAGGAGTTGTACCCTCAACATTTTTGATAAATAAAACCTTTATTATTGCAACTTCAATTATTGCAACTTCAATGATATTTTTAAAGATAGAATTCTAGGCTGGTTAATTAATCTTTGAAGCATCACTATTTCCACCAAACATTCCAGCACAAAACACCGTGTCACCCAGAAGGCGTCCATTGACCTGAAGGACTCTTGGTGTATATCATATCTCTCTTATAAACTTAAATTATTAATAAATATTTGTTTGAGAAGCATAATGTGTATTGATGTTATAGCCTTTTTTATATATGGTTTGTATTTTTGGATAAGTAAGAGTGTGGGGGAGTTTAGGACTCAAATTTGATTCGAAACAGATTAAATTTGAAAATATGGAATTTAAAAATATGTTAAAATTTTTTAAGGTTTTTATTGTTGTCCTCATAATTTTTCTAGGAAGACGAATTTGGTGATTTTTTTAAGAAATCTAATTCTGAGGTTGGTTGAATTATTTTTAATACTGGAAATGGATTTAAGCAGTAAAATCGTTTTTAATAGTGGAAATGGATTCAACCAGTCAAAAGTCATTGAAAATCACGAAGCATAATAACTGTAGCCTAGATTTCCAAAAATTTCTGCAATTTTTTTTCAAAATCATAATTAAATTTCTATTATTTTTTTAACAAAATTATAGCTTGGTTAGACCATGGAGGATCGATATTCCACCGTGCGGGTCAACCTAGCGTGCCAATATTTATATAGGTCAGGCCGTAAGCAAGTGGAGTACGGTGGGAGGTTGCCATGTGACGAGAAGCTAACGAAGCTGCTCTGCGGTCTCCCTCTGTGAGGACCCTTCACAACTTTGAATCGATGGATGAGTTCCAGTCTCGCTGGTTGTCAGAGAAACAAAGATCTTGACTTCCAACCCCTCTACGCCCGGACTTTCCGAACGCTTTTGCACAATCGAACCTGCTCGTGCTGCTTACGACAAAAGCCTGTCAACATACAGGCAGCATGCTTTCCACCCATTCCCCATTATTTTATAGATAAAGGACTTCAATTTTACTTTAGTGTTTCCCGGAACATGTATTGTTTTGAACATACAATGTATGTGAGCTTTTTCATTCATATTTGACGACTATTTCTAACCTAATTATTCACTCCGATCACAAATCAATTCATGCCAAACAAGGCAGTCGTCAAAAATGTGCAGTGAGTGTGCGAGAAATTTCTATAATAGTTTTAATCGTTTACAAACCATTATGAATACAATGGATCTGGAAACCTATTTGCAGCAAAAAGAGAATGGTTGCAAAAATCTAAAGCTTGATATTATTATATTTTTTTCATGTTGGTCTGATTCTTGAATATTCAAAGAATCAGCGATTAATCTCGTATACTCTGTTTTCTGCGTAGACTGTTTGGAATTTGACTGGGGATTTTCGTTAAATCGACACACGTGGACCGACGGCTGCCCTGGTCGGCAGTGTGGAGTCCAATTGCAATTTGCGTTGGTGCAGGGCTAGTCAAGGGGCTCTCTGCCCGGGAGAACGAAATCCTTGTCCAAATCTCGAGAGTGCATGCACGCTCGCACAGGCACAGCGCCCCATTGAAGAAATGAGGACGTCATTAGTTCGACTGCAGAGTGAGAAATGACTTGATAAACAGGGAGCAGTGTTTTATTAAATGCACTGTACTGCAGTCTGCAGGTATAGGTGCAGGTAGTTATGGAATTTGATGAACAAATTGTTGGTAGAAAATTGGTAAATTGTTAAGTTTATTTTTGTTAAAATTATGAAAAAGGCAAGTTAGATGTTAAAATTGTCAAATTTGGTTGGTAGGTCTGTTTTGAAATTACTATATGTAAGAGAGTTACCAAATCTAAGTTTTAGTTTGAATTTAATTTGAAATTTGAAATTCTCATGCATCAAAATATTGGGAAATTTTATTTTATTTGTTATATGTTTTTGGGAGTTTTCTTTTGCATAATTTTGGTTTAATTTGTTTAGAATTTAGAAGAGATTTGCTGAAATCACAAGTTTAAGTTGTGAACTCTCCATAATATAAATACTCCAAAGCTTTTTTAAGGTGTCAAATCGCATATATGTAAGTAAAAAACCTTTTAAAAATCAACAATATATGAAATGGTTAAACATCACCGCCATTAATAATATACCACATCTTATATTTAAATATACTATTTTTTTTAATATTTAAATGGAACCATAAAAACTTTTAAATTATAAATCTTTGGTATAATATAATAAAATAATACATAGTTTTACATAATCGCAAGAATTAATATCAAATATATATAAATATTCTCTCAAAATACATATTTGAATTTTTAATTACCATACCAAACCAAACAAAATTCTACTTTGGTAACAATTAACATCAACATCTCTTCTTGTCAATTATTAAATTAACTACACCAAATTCTACTTTATAATAATTAACAACATCTCTTCTTATCAATTATTAGTTAATTATTAAACTAGCATTTGCACCTTATGTTGCAAAGGAAACGCCGTAAGGCATAGAGTGGGGAAGAATAGGTGATCAAATCCGTCAAAATTAAGATTAAATTGATCTATTAATTTTTCATTTACATACATTGAAATTGTATAAGAATCTCAAGTTATCATTCAGATAAATTTCTATAGTCCATGCTCTATTTTAAATATTTTACTCTTTTGTCATAACTCAAGAATCTCAAGTTATCATTGAGATAAATAAATCTATATAGTACATACTCGTTATATATATATGAAGAAGATCTCTGCTATGATCTATATTACTATGGCAATGCCATTTTTCTCTCACAAAGTTGCATCCATTGGTTTTTTTCAAGACATTAAAAGAATCTAGTTGCTATGGTTTGTTATGATCGATGGGTTATCTTTCAAATTATATTGTAGATGATGTTAGATACATTAAATCATTTTGAAATAAACACGGACATGCCGTTGGCATTGATTAGCAGCACATGCTACAATAACTTATCTTCATTGAAAAAGAGGTTGATGTATTCATTGAGAATCTCTCACACTAAAACTTCTTGAAACATGGCTTGAAACACCATGTGTTAATGATGATTTCATAGAAGTTGCAACAATGAATGTTGAAGGCAACATGGATGTTGTAGAAAATAAAATTGTTAATGAAATTTTCGTGCAAGAGTGTCCTTGAGAGACAAAATATTACTATGATTTATTTTGCAACAAAATGATGA
>APFE031568156.1:0-11945 GCA_000404065.3 Pinus taeda | reverse complement strand
TTATTGTTATTAGTACAACCCCCTTATTATATTGATGTACCCACATAGTGCCCATATTGTTACTATTGTGCCCCATAGGAGCCCACTATTGTTATTATTGTTCCCTTACATTATTATTGTTATGTCGGCTCTAATTATATTATGACCCGTTAGGCTCCTATATATAGAAAGGAGGTATTTTCATTTGAATCATCCAAGAATTGTTCTTTTGTGTAATATAAAGGAGGTTTCCCCTCGAAGAGGCTGAATTTTAAGGCATTCAACTATCTTTTCTATCTTTGTGAGTTGGTTTCATAACAGGATGATTTTTCAATAATGAAATAACACATGACAATGTGTTTATGTTTGAAAGCAATGGCATTTTTCTACCAAATATAACTACCCACAAATAACTTCAACACTTGATGGATAATTTTTCATATAAAGTTGTTGTGCAACGAGTTGAAGAAGGAATGTTTGTGCTTTGGGAATTCACTGATGTGCAATGATTATGTTGTTAAAATTCAAAGAAACCTAAACAAGGAGATAGAAGAATTGATTGCAGACATACAACTCAGATTTCTCTTAAAACTAAAGTTATTCACATATGTGTAGTGAAAATCTTATACAACACATTTTGTCTTATTCTTTCAAGGTTTATTTCGAGTATTATCTCACACAAGATAATTGTTTTTTATACATGGGCTCCACCAATGATGTAAATAAATCATTTTGTGAATTAGTAGAGATTTCTGATGCATTCACTAGCACTCTCAGACTAAAAGATATAACTCACCAAAATAATCTCCAAATGGAAAATTCCCTTGTGTAGATCTTTCAGAGCGTCTCTTAGTACTCGAACTGAGATATAATTGCACCGAAATTATCTCCATGGGACAACAAAGATGACAGGAAATATAAGGTGCAATGAATTTTAACATATATCACATAACCATATCTAATAGCTATTCCTTTTGTGTCTCCTTAGCTAGACCACCAACCTTAGATAATTTTTTTCAGTATCATAACAAAATAAGATGTGTAATTTCTATGTTATTTGCTTCTTCCAAGCAAGTGGGAACAAAAAAATGCATTGATTTAATCTAAACCTAGAGCATTGGAGCTTAAATAAAAAGTTTATAGCAACTTCTTCACTATAATAACAATTTTTTAGTAGTGATTTTGTTTGAAATTTTCTTATGTGCCCGCGATTGTTACAAATTCCAAAAAACCAAGTCTATCTACAACTTACTTGGATGATCTATAGCCAAAAAGATAATCCACTTATAATAAATAGGACTAAACAAAAAAAAAATTGATCAAAATGATTTGAAAATACTCTTTGATGTATAAAGTCTCTGTCACTCTCCCCATAACATGTTGTTTTTCCATTCTCATTTTCTTCGAGTATATAGAAAATTCATGTGGATTGCCATGCATGTGGAAACCAAGAAAGTGGGTTGCATTTTGTACATTTTCTCCTTTGCAAAATGGTGCACTAACAAAAGAGGGAATGTAGTATGTCATAGGAAATTTTGTAAATATGTGAACTCACCATTACAATTGAACCAACTTACATTGATCTCACACTTAACCAAAAAGAGGATGCCCAAGAAACTTCTTTTACATCTATTAGATCACATGAAAGAGATACATGAGATAGAAAACTAATTTACAAATTACGGAGTCATTGTGGATAAAAATATTAAATTTTTCTTTGATTAATTGAATAACTTAGTTTTTTTAATAAACCAATTAATTAATCAATTTCTTTTTTCATTTAAAAATAATATAATAGTATGTGGTGCTGAAAAATAAAAAATGCAATACTCATTAAATTGATTGGCTCACACCTACTCCATCATTAATTTTTAAGGTTTATCATAATGCTCTCGCTTAACTTACATAACTTACATTCAACATAATCGCATATATTGCCACAAACATTTCATGATGAGATATTGACATTTGGATATTGATTATTATTTATATTTTATCAAATCTTTGGTAACACTTAGTATAAAGAGTTATATAAAAAAATCCATGTATAATATCGTTTTAAAAATTCATAAAAATATATAATAGTCTTTTAAGTTAATACAAAAAATAATAATACTTGTAATTAATATTGAAATGATATGATCTTATATTATATATAAGATTTCTTAAACATTATTTTTAGTTAATCTTATAATGACAAAAAATTAAATTATAAGCTTATATTTAAAATATGATATTAAATAGTGATTTTTTCTTAAAATTTATTTCATTTATTTTTTTTTCAATAAATATTTTATTTTTTAACATTAATTTATTTGTTATTTTTGTGATAAAATTTATTATAGTTTCTTAAAATTATGCCTAACAAGAATTTTATATGTAATCTTGACCATTTTATAATTTATCAATATTTCGCATGACACAAAAGAGCACTCTTTAGTATCTACTTTTTCATTTTTTTCACTAATTCCAATATTTTTACACAATAAAAGAGAGCATTATCATTATTGTTTTTTACTTTAATTTAGCTATATTTTAACTAAGGAGAAGGTAATAGCTACTACCCTTCTCTGGACCTTCCTTTGTGACTGAAAAGACCATCTATGTTGTATGTTCCTTAGGGAGAGGTCGTTGTCTTCTATTCGTAGATTTTCTCCTAATATTCCCTCTCCATGGTTGGCTGATTCATTGAGGGTTCTATTTACACTGTACAGTTGATGTATAAGTTTTTTTGTCCTATAGGCCAACTTGAGCCTGTTACGTGTCCAAATTGGCCTTGTTACATATATTTGTGTTACACGTGTCACCGTCGTGAAACGTGGTTCATTTTACCACGCAATATGTAGATCACTTGCCACAAGGGTACGTGCCAAAGAATGCCTTTTTAATCCACCATTTGAGGAAGATGCCTACCATTGCCATTTTGTTTTCATAAAGGACCGTAAGGTATTTTCACTTTCATTTTATGATAATATTGACAAATGCCAATGTTAATGGTTTTTTTGCTCATTGATAAAGCTTACTCTTTGTCGATCTTTGTCATCCTATATTTTCATGGTATAAAAAATATATCCTTTCATTAAATGAATAAGTGAAAAGAATGGTTTTATATATAATCAATTTTTAGAGTGGTTAAATTATTATAACCAATGATAAGTATTCAATCCAAGTTCAAATCCTTCTTATTTTACTAGAAAATCATCTTTGAGAGTTGTTGTGGTTTAGTTACACTCTAAACAAAGGTATTGTTACACTTAAGCTAAGCTGAATTCAATTTCACAATCACTCATTCTACAAACTTTTTTTTAATCAATTGAATCAATCAAGGTCCATCCATCAAAATTGGAATAGATGTGTGATGAAATAGGTGCTTAATCATTCCCAAACTCTTCATTGGTTGGATTAATCACGATATTTCATCCACCATCATTACTCTCTCTTGAAGTTGATGGTTGATAATTGCATACGACATAATCCAACTACAATTCTTCTAACCTCTTTTCTAGTGGAATTGAACGCGCCATTGAAATCAATGTGTTGGTATCCAAATCATCCTTTGGAAACCCTCTGAGAAACCATAAGAGATTCTCAAAGGGAAATTCTAATAAATCATCCTGAAATAATTTTAGCAGCACAAGGCCCACTCCAAAAACTACACTCATCCCCTCGTAGAGAAAAACATCCAAACGCGTACAACTAATAGCAATGACAAGTTTGCGAAGAAAGAAGTCATGTACCAACTACTTGCATACATCACTGGCATGATCATCTATTGGTCAAAATGCTTAGAAGAGAAGTGAAGCTCAGAACCAAACTAACTAATGAATATACACTTAGAACAAGACTATATACGCATTCCAATATAAATGAGTGGAACAAATCAAAAGACCATAGAGTAAGTGGGTTACTCATCAAACCAGAGTGAAGACACCTTGAAGTAAACCTACAATGAAAAGAGCAGACGTTGCAACAACCCCTGCGAGGGGAAGATGAAACCTCACACCACTAAGAAAACCTAGATATGCTACCACAAGGGGCTACACATCAAGTTGCGAGGAGAAGTTAAATCCAATTATCCCTAGGCCCACATACATCACCAACAACCTCCCCAGCAACCTGAAAAGGGACCCTGGAGACACTACAGCGAGAGGAGAAAACTGCTACCGAGCCGAAAATCAAAGATTCACAACCCTTTGACTAAGTGACATTAAAAGAGAGAATGGAAAGACAAACCAAGGTGGGGAAAGCTTGTGAGCGTGAGTTGAAGAGACCAAGAAGGTAAACCCAACTCATCATCCCGAAAGTTATCAAGATACACTAGTAAAAACCAAGTCCATGAGATAGAGTCACAACCACTCCATAGACCCCAAAACCCACATATGACCCCCACGATACTCCTAAGAGTTTTCTTTAAGATAGTGATCATAATTCCTAATTCAAAACCACTCAGATAGATTACCTTGAGCAAGAAAAGCTCAAGGGGTGTGACTGAAAGCGAATCTCCAGCCTTTGATAATGCCAACACCCAATTTTCCTCGCATAAGAGAGTCAGGTTCTCCTTTGAAAGCCACACCCCTCCCACACTAGAATGGACATGACTTCCAAAGTGCTACACCTCTAGAGCCAAAACCCTGACAAGATACTAAAGTTGCTCTCACCCACTCCTTGAGCTTCCTGCTTACCAACATACAACGCAAATTCCCAACTGAACCAAGAACTTTGCTAACCTACTTATCATACCCACAACCTCATCTAGAATGATCACCTCAGAGGAGTACAAGGTAACTAAAGCTTCGCATGTGCGTGGTGTGGTGGAGGTGGAAAGCCGTGAGGCCCGACTTGTCATAGTTTGGTCACTCCCATGAGGGGATGTTATGATCACCATTTATGTAAAATTAAAAATCCATTAATCATTCAAAAACTAAGAGCCCATTAGCATCAAATAATATGTTAGCGTAAACTTTATCTCACACACAACAGACGAAATATTTTTCAGAAATGCATAGCAAACGAGCATCTTTATGATATGAAGTTTTAATGTTTGTTCCTCAACATACCTATGTCTAATATCGAGATGTGACTAATCATTTCTTAAGTTTAAATATCACTAGAACATATATATCATACTTAATTCACTATTAGAATTTCTAATAATATGAATAATAATATGAATAATTTAATGTCATATTTAATATTTATTCGGTGAAATTTTTAAAAGTAATATATTCAATGTTGTTATCCAATATTTATTTTGTATTATATTTTATTTTTTGTTTTTACAAGATTGTTATAGTATATAGAGTTATTCAAAGAAATATCCATACTACTGGAAAAGTATGAAAGTATTTAGAACAAATATTTATTTATATTCATAACCAATATTTTTCTTATATATATATATAAGTTTAGTATATATATATGTATATATTAATTGTAAAATATTTTATATCCATTTAATTATATCTATTTTTAAGGTCACACTTTAAGTTAGACACCAAATTACTGTATGAGACCTTTTTGTTGTGGGACAATTGTTAAGTCTACAAATTCATACATATTCTACCCCCTTCTAATTTTGAACATATAACTTCTTAGGAAAATGCAAGTGGCATTAACCATTAGACCCACTCAAACTATATAGTTAAAAACACACATGCTCTTAATCATTAAACCTACTGTATCACATGTTATATATATTATTCAACATTAATTTATGCACAAGTTTAATAGCATGCAATAAATAAAAGTGGCCTACCAATATTAAATATGAAAACCTTAGAGTTCACTTCTATTATTATTATAAAATAATATAATAATAAATAATAATAATAATAATAATAAGGGGAGTATATAATAATAATAATAATAATGGGGAGAAGAAACACATTACACTTATTCCATCCTTCTGGATGTAAATATACACTTTTGGAAGGAACGAGGAAAAACGAATTTGCTGGGGTATTTGACTCTGTAACATATAGTTCTGAGATTCATGAGAGTAAACAGAACTACTTGGCCATCATAGTTTAAAACCATGCAACGCTTCGCATCTACGAAAGAGATTGGCAAGGGAGCTTATGGAACAGTCTGGAAGGCATTTGATCCATAGACGAAGAAATATGTGGCCATCAAGATAATAAAACAGAACCATGTGGATATGACAGAGGTTAAATGCTTGCAGGAGTTGTGCATCCAAACATAATTACCATGTTTAAATGCTTGCAGGAGTTGTGCATCCAAACATAATTACCATGTACAAATACATCCGAGAGAACAATACTTTGTGTTTGGTACTTGAGTGGATGGAAAGCGACATATCACACATTATCAAAAACAGAGGCAGACCATTCTCAGAGGATGAAGTGCGCAATATTTCCATCCAGCTTTTCGAAGCGATTACACGCATGCACAAAGAAGGGTACTGTCACCGGGATCTGAAGCCAGAGAATTTGTTAATGAGTGGAGGTGTTATTAAAATTGCAGATTTTGGGTTGGCTAAAAACATACCAGAGGAAGCCGGGAGGCAACTTAATTCTTATGTTGTCACGCGTCCATATCGAGCGCCGGAACTCCTGCTCGGATCCACAGATTATGACTTCGCAATTGATATTTGAGCGGTGGGTGCAATCATCGGGCAACTTTTCACTAGCTATATACCAGTTCAAATTACATTATCAATCTATAACCCAAAAAATTTGAATAACCTTATTTAGCTATACATTCTGACTAATTACATTTTCACTAGCAATACATCAACGGACTAGTGTAATAGTTAAATTAATTAAAAAAAAATAGGAGACACTAAAGTGCTTGGGACATCCTTGAAACACAATAGCAGGATTAACATTTGGAAGACGACTTCTCTGCGGCTAGGCTTTATAATACAAGGTTTTCACAAATTGTTAGGATATTCTCAGTGATATTTTGCATATTATTTTGATTTTCATCTTTGTGTTCTAGCTGGTTGCCTATTGTTCGCAAAGCTGGTCCTTCAAATCTGCAATTCTGGTCATTGAAATAGGAAATGTTTTGGGATTTGGAATGATGTCTTCCGGTCAAGGTGTTTGGACCTTGTACCAACTTGGTTGTTAGTTCATTCATTGAAGAGATATATGGTGTTATAATGTGTTAATTATTTCCATTTTGTTTTTAGTAGTTTCGAAATCATTCTGGTTTTAAGGGTTTGGGTTCTGGATAAAATCTATATGTATATTTGTATGTTCTCACTATTGCATTTGATTTTTGTACCTAGTTCAAACTTACATTTTATAAAGTGGTGACTCCTTACCAATTGTTTAGTTAGGGTTTGGAGAGAAAAGATAAAAAAAAAATCAGAAAAAATATGACTAACTGTAAATTAGAAATTAAATTTCACACTAAAATATATAACAAAATATCATTAAATTTTGATTTTCATGAAAACAAATACAATTTACAAAAGATAAGTTGTGCCTTTAATCCACTTTAAAAAAAGACTTATTAACATATATCACAACTTTGTTTTACACGGTAAAAAGCATAATTTATAGACATGGTGAAAAAAATTCAGAACCTATATATAGCTGCATAGTTTTCATATTGATTGCATGCAATACAAATTCGCATTGCTTAGTTCAAGCTTACATTTAAAGACCATACCAAGGTTACGTTTAACGACCATACCAACTAAGCATGAGGATATGATATTTTCCATGATTCGGATATAATGGCGGAGAAGGAAAACAGAATTGGTCAAAAATCTAATTAATTATATGTTACTTCACTGAAAAGAAAATTGGAACTAGAATAATTTGTACTGCAGTAATGATGATGCAGATATGGACATTGTGTATGGGGTAGTTAGGATTATTCCCTAACATTTTTCTTTAATCAAAAATATATATATTTTTGATGCACAAACTTTTTTTAGATAAACAAAACTTTTTTGTGTTAATGGTTTGGTGAAGATTTTAACATATTGTTTTTTGACTTAATAGGTAACAAAACAATTTCTCTATTTTTGTCACTTCTTAGATGAAATGATACATGGTGTCAATATGGTTATTTATTTTGTGAAAAATGAGCTTTTTTGATAAACTACTTGTAAATTTTACCTCATAATAAATCCTTGTAGTTTTTTTTCCTGTTCATTCCTTAAATATTTTAATGTTCTTCTAATCCAAATTGTTGATAAGCTACCCTTGTTGCAACATATTTTGCTTCAATTGTCCAAATTGCCTATAAGTTACCCTTGTTGTTGCAACATATTTTGCCTCAATTGTCGAAAGAGAAACAATTGATTGTTTCTTAGAAGCCCACGAAATTACTCTCAATCCAAAATGAAAACCATAAACTGATTTTTTTTTCTATCATCTACACTCATGTCCAATTCAATTTTTCTAGTGTGCAAAATTGTGTATTCCATGGTTCCATTAACACACCCTAGAATTATTTTAGCTAGTGTCTCAAACTACCAACCATGCTTATGTATAGTGTTGGATTTACATTGTTTCTACAATTTTCTTTACTCAACCTTAAACCCATGGTTGTTGGTGTTGGCAAAAGCTTGTTGTTTTTCATTTCGAACTTATTTAAAATGTTTGATACATACCTTGCTTGAGGAATAAAAAATTCATCTTCCATTTGCTTCAAGTCTATGCCTAGAAAATCACATCAGCCCCAAATCTGTCATTTCAAATTTATTTTCATGACTTCTTTGGAATTTTTGATGATAAGATCAACACTCCCTATGAAAATTATATCCTCTACATATACAGCTGGAATATTATGATTATTGTAGAGGGTAGGATCACTATCAATTTTTCTAGAGTCATTGTTCAACCAATATGAGTATATTTTGTTATACCATATGTGTGGTGCTTGCTTCAACCCATAAAGATATTTCTTTAGTGTATACACTTTGTATTCTTGGCCTTAAACCTCATCACTATGTGGTTTCTAGCATATGCTTCCTCTTTCAACAGTCCATTCAAAAAAGGTTTATTTCACATCCATTTGATATATCTTCCATTTATGTTGGGATGTTATTACCAAAACTATCATGAGAGTTTCCATTCTTTAAATTGGCACAAATATTTGAGCATAATCTCTTTGAGGCTGCTACTTGTATCCCTTAACTACTAACCTTGAGTTATGTCTTTCTATCTTTCCTTCCTTATTGTTTTTGGTCTTATAGACCCACTTTACACCTATTACTTATTTTCCTTGTAGAAGATTTACTAATTCCCATGTATAATTCTTTCCAATAGCATTTATTTCCTCGTCCATTGCTACTACCCATTTTTCTTCCTGAATTGCATCTTCAAAATTAATTGGATCATCTATATGGAAAAATAAAGAAAATATAGATTTTATATCTACATTATTTTCACCTTCATTTTTCTCATAAATCTCTCAAACTTTTAAATTTTGGTCTTTCCCAGATTTTCAAAGTTGGACTTGATGTCTCACATGAAGTTGAACTTGTGGAATGTGAATTTGTTATCCATGCATCAAAAGTATTACTATTTATGATACTTGTTTTCCACTTGGAGTACTTTTTTCAATACTTAAGGTTTTCATATTGCTTGTTCAAGGTGTTACTTGAGGACTAATTTTTTTAGCCTGAATAGATGTAGGAGGGAATTCTTGAAGGAGTATCTGTTATTACTAATTCCTCTTTATTGTCATGTGGTAACATTGTTTCCACATTATTTGTAATATGTAAACTTTCATCCCATTCTTTCTCTTTTATGAATTGTACATGTGTGCTCATTATGACCTTTTTGGTTATTGTATTGTATACCTTATATGTTTTGGGTTCATCACTATAGCCCATAAATATGCATCTCTATTTTTCTATCTATATTTTTTTTAATTCATTTGCAACATGTTCATACTCCACACATCGAAACACTCTCATGTGAGAAACACCATGTTTTCTTCCACTACATGATTCTTCTGGAATCATGGTATTTACACTTTGGTTGGACATCTATATGTAATGTAAGTCATGCATGCTACAACTTCATTCCAATACTCATTTGAAAAATGATTTTTCTTTAACATACTTGCAATTTCCATCATTGTTCTATTTTTCCATTTATCAACATCATTTTGTTGAGGTGTGTACTTGGTTGTGAATTGTTTGTGAATTCCACCCTTCCTATAAAAAGTAGGAAGTCATTTGAAATGTATTCACCAACTCTATTAGTTCTCAAAGCTTTGATATGGCGCCTAACATTTCTTCAACAAGAGCCTTGAATTGAAAAATATCCTCAAACACTTCATTTTTTTGTCTTTGAAAATAGACCCATGTTTTCATTGTGTAGTCACTTATGACGGTCAAGAAATACTAACTTCCACCAACTGATAGCGAATACATTATTCCACACAAATATGAAGGGATGATTTCCAAAGGTGCATTTTCCTTTATTAAATTTCCTACTAAAAATGATTCCCCATGTTGTTTGCCCAAGATGCATCCTTCACATACTTTGTTTGAATTTTCTATAAATGGGAAACCCTTTACCCTACCTTTTCTATGTAGTAAGTTTAAACCTACGAAGTTAATAAGTCCAATATTAGATTCCATAGCCAAATTTCATCATTTATTTCTGGCTAAAAGGTTATTTGTGTGACTATGATAATTTGTTTCATCTTCTTTTAGGTTCATTGAGAGTTGTGCTTGAGCAAGCCCTGCCTTCAAATATGGCTTTTATCCTTAGGGGAAACATTCTATTAATTATGATTTGCACTTTTGCAATGAGTAGATTTGTTTGCCTCGAAACTTATATGGAATTGTGCATTCTCCCTTTTTGAAAAAGATGCTATAACCATTTTGCATAAGTTGCCCAACACTTATCAGACTGTGTTTTAAAGCTTGAAAAAATACACATATAAAATATACTTTTTTGCCCCCTTTTTGGTTTGAATGTTGAAGTTTCCTTTACCCATGACTAATACTTTGTTGTGAGTCCCTAATGTGACTTTAGATTCTACACTTTCATCCAAGTTAGAAAACATTTCCATGTTCCATGTCATGTGATTATTACAACACAAGTCTATAAAACATACATGATTTTGCTTCTCTTGTGCTACATTGCAAGCTAAGAATATATTGTCATGGTTTTGGTTCTCTTTTGTAAAATTTATATTTGGTTCCCTAAGATCATATTGTTTCCTTCTAAATTCATTTGAATAATGCCCATACTTCTTGCAATAATGACATTCAACTTGAGACTTGTCATACCTTTGACCTTGTCCTTGATTTTGCTTAAATTTTGACTTGGGTTTTGAAGATCTACTTCTTCCACCTCTATATGGACTTCTTCCTCTACCTCTAGGATTTGATTTTCCTCTTAATGTACCTTCACCAACTCAGACTTGTGTTTTGAAAACATATTCCAATGAAGAGTATGTTGGCATGATCAACCTATGTTCTTGATAAATGAGTGAGGCATGGAGGTCATCCACTAAAAATTGTGAGAGATCTTTTGTCTCCTCTATGGCCATAACAATAAATTCAAACCTTATTGGCAAACTTCTTAAGATGTTTTCCATCACTCTAGAGCTTTCAAGTGTTCAGCCATGAAATCTTATTTGAGTTACTCCTCCAGTAATTTGTGTAAAAGATGAGCCTATTGTCTTATACTCCTTGATATATATTATTTCAAAACCCTTTCTCAACATTTGCAAAAGTTAGTGCATCCAAAATATAACTACAGCGTACACTACCACAATGTGTTTGATACTTGAGTGGATGGAAAGCAACCTATCAGACATTATCAAAAACAAAGGAGGATCATTCTGAAAGGAGGAAGTGCCCAACATTTCCTTCCACATTTTCAAAGGGCTAACACACATGCACAAAGAGGGTATTGTCACCCAGATTTGAAGACAGAATTTGTTAATGAGCGGAGATGTTATTAGAATTATTGATTTTGGGTGGGCTATCAATATACCCTAAGAAGTCGGGAGACCACTTC
>APFE031568153.1:59960-81740 GCA_000404065.3 Pinus taeda | reverse complement strand
TTAGAAACTTCTTTTACAATGATTTTGTACTGGTGCAGTCCTTTACCAGTACGCAGGCTGCAACCTGCAGAGAGCTACAACTCTCTCTCGTTTTCTAGTCTCTCCTAGAAGGGAGCTACAACCCCCTTTTTCTCTTTTACTTCTTTAAGGACCACGTTTCATAAATTTTCAAACTAGATCCATGAACATGAAATAATCATCAAGTACATGAAAATCACCCAATCTCCTTATACAATAAACCAATGAATCACCCACTCTTTAGAATGCCGTAAACAGAAAGGAATACCAGAAATCTAAACCTAGAACTTTGTTGCAATAGATAAAAGACAATCAACAATTGTTTCAAGATAAGACCGCAACTTCACCAACAGGAGCCTGCGTATATCCGCAGCTCTTCTGAGACTGAACTGCGCAGATCCGCACTGGTTGTTCTTCTGCTCTGCGTACTTTTCTTCAGATCCGCATCTTTACTTCTGACATACTGCGTACACCCGCACTGTGCCTTCTTCTAGCCTGCGTACCTCGCACTTCGCCCTTTTCTGTACTGCGTGTGCCCCGCACTGTGCCCTCTCCTGCGCTGCGTACCCCGCACTGCACCTTTGGTTTCGCAACGTACTCCCACACTGTGCCTTTTACTGTGCTACGTACCCCCGCACTGCAACTTATGGATCGCCTGCGGACTTCTGATTAGGGCCAAATTTACAGTCCTCCAATGTGCTACAGTCAGTCAGATCCACAGATCTGATCATGCGCCCGAGAGATCACGACTTCATAGATTTACCTTCAAATTTACTTTGATATAGATCAAGCATTTTACATTAACAACCCAATATTTCAGATCTTAAGATATTCAATTGAAAAGATACCTCAGCCAAGTGATCTCCTTCCCTATTTATAATCAAGCCCTTATTCACACCATGGGACAAAACCATCAATAACCAATACAAGGGATCCAAACCGGGGCTAAAATAGATCCTATACCACGGGCCAAAACCATAGCATCAGAAAAAGCGGGCTAAATACCACAAGCCAAACATAAGAAACTCCACGTGAGTGCGCTTTACTGCCTTGAAGTGAGTGAACTGGGGTTTCGCACCTACTGGACGGGTAACCTACGGGTATGCTCGCACCTCCTGCACGGTGAACCTGCGGGTCCGCACCTTTTGAACCATTCACCTACGAGCCTCTTAATTTCCATCATTTTGAGAGCCTGAACAGACCATTGCCACTTGAGTGAGTTGCCATCAAGTACAACACCTGTATCATAGAGCCATACCAGAATCATAATGCCAACATATAGTGCCAACATAAATATGATAGATGAGTACCTTGTGACAGGTGCAAAAGTCTCATCATTGTCAATCCCCTTGACCTATGAAAAGCCACGGGCAACAAATCTTGCCTTATGCTTCTCCACATTAGCATCAATAGCTTACTTTACCTTGTAAAGCCAGTGGGAACTCACAACTGACTTGTTCTCTGGTCTTGGAACCACATCCCAAACACTGTTACGAACTATGGAGTCATACTCCTCCACCATAGCATCAACCCAAATCAGTTGCTACACTACTTCCTCAAAGGAAGATGGCTCGGTCTCAACACATTCCCTAGCAAGGGCCATGTATCCAGTGTACCTCTCAGGTGACCTCCTCTGTCTGCACTGAGAAGATGGTGCTCCCACATTCTCTCTCGCATCCTGCAACAATCTGTCAGCTTCTTTTGTGTGCTTCCGTCCATCTATGGAAGACTCTACTTGAGTAGATTTCTCCACTCCTAGAACCTCTGCATGCGGCTGCTCCACATCAATCTGAGGCTCCTCCTCCTTAGGAACCACTAGTTCCTCCACAGCCTATAGTCGGAACTCCCTCTCAAGGGAAACTCGCATGGCCTTCTGCTCATCAAAATTGAGATCTCTGCGAACCACTGTCCTCCAATTGGTAGGCAAGTACACCCGATAGTTGTGAGGTGTATCAGTGTACCCCACAAGTATCCCCAACTCTGCTGTAGGCTCAAGCTTCTTCCATGCATCCTTTGTCACATGGCAATATACCGATGAGCCAAAGATCCTGAAGTGCCCCACATTTGGTCTCTTACCGGAGAAAGCTTCCACTGGTGTCTTCATCCCAAGTATGCAATGCGGGCTTCTATTCTGCAAATAGATTGTTGTGTTACATGCCTCAACCCACAAGTGAAGTGGTAGGCCTTGGTCATGCATCATCGCCCATGCTGCCCCTACAATATTTCTATTCTTCCTCTCGACCACCCCATTCTGTTGTGGGTTATGTGGTGTCGTCAGCTCTCGTTTAATTCCTTCCGCTGCACAGAAGTCTTTAAACTCTCCAGAGACATATTCTCCACCGTTGTCGCTTCTCAAGGCCTTGATCTTCTTCCTTGACTCTTTCTCGACCAAAGCTTTGAACTCACAAAATTTTGAGAAGGTTTGGTCCTGGATTTTAGACCTTTGGGGTTTAAATCTTTTGATTTAGTTTCAGGAGAATCCACAGTAAGAACCGTTTTCTACCAACGTTTCAAATCCCAATCGGGATCCATCATCTGGACTTCTTGAATGCTTGATAAAAGAAGAACTAATTTAAGAGATTAAATAGTAATGAGGAGAGTGATTTGAGAAGAATGTCAACTATCCTTTAGAATAATTTTGATTTATTAATGATGAGAGTAAATTGAGATGAATGCCGGTTTTATTTTGTTGATCATTATCATAATTAGTATTAATTAATTAATTATAATATTATTAATAATTAGTTACTTTTAATTCTAAAAATATTATGAGTTTTCAATGATTAATATTATTATTATAAATAATCATAATTATTATAATATAATAATAATATTAATATTGATCATAATTAATATTAATAATATTAATCCTAATATAATGTATTTATATAATTAATAATTTAATTACTTTTAATTTAAGATAATAATAATTATTATTAATATATGGTTAATATTATTATTAATTCATAATAATAATAAATAATAATATTAATTTATAATAATAATTAATATCAAAGGTTTTGTTTTTTACTTGTTTAGTGACCATCCTTAGGTCTGTTCTGTCTTTGACTATTTATAGACTAGTTCTCCTCATATATATCTGTTTTCCATAATAAAATAAAATATTTTTGATTTATCAAAAAACAACTTAGCAGCCCTATCATATTAATA
The DNA here is from genome assembly GCA_000404065.3 of Pinus taeda. Classification (NCBI taxonomy): domain Eukaryota; kingdom Viridiplantae; phylum Streptophyta; class Pinopsida; order Pinales; family Pinaceae; genus Pinus; species Pinus taeda. The sequence goes on along the minus strand of APFE031568153.1, from coordinate 78,551 downwards.
TTAAAATTAACGTATAAATTTTTTATTGCAGTAAATAAATAAATATAACCCTGCTCTATGAAACATTAAAAAAGTTATTTGATAATATAATAAAAATATAAATAAGCAGATAACACAAGCAATTATTCAACGAAAAAAACCTTTAAGTTTCACGTTGGGCACCTTGGCAAAATGAATTACCCAAATAAAAGTTCCTGATGCAAACATCAACCTAACCAACAAAATGAAGAGAATGGAATTTCTACTTACAAATTCGTCCCACCCAACTCTCTTTCCAGCTTTATGCATTCATTGAAGTTTGAAAGGCTGACAAAGTGGAGCATAAAATCTTACTCGGTGCAGCTCCTCGGATTCGTCATTACGACTTAATCTCTATTCAACATCCAATTACACTTCAAACTTCATCTCAATAAGGTAAGATTTATTTTCCAAGGAAGATGCTTGGCTTGGAACCATGATTCTTGCAATAAGATTTATTTTCCAAGGAAGATGTTTGGCTTGGAACCATGATTCTTGCAATTAGATTGTTATTGATTGGATCTTAAAGAATATTGAGTTGAAAATTTGATTATTATTATTTTTTTAATCATGAAAATATATATTTTTTAGTAAAATATTATTTAAAAGTAAAATAATCTTTTATATTTTTAAAATTTAAAATTATTTTAAATGAGTAAAAGTTTGTTTTTTTAAGGGATAAAGACATGTGTTAATGATTAAAGATTTTAAATTTTTTAATTATATGATAAAAGTGAAAGTAAAGTTTGTTGTTTAAGAGACAAAGACTTTTAATTACATAATAAGAGTGAAAGTCTATTTGCTTACGAATCACCACTTATCATTTAAAGGAGTTTAAGGGAGTATATTTTTCCTTAAATAATGATGACGAGTTGATTGTTTTTGTTACTCATTGACAACTAAATTATAATAAGTTTTGCCTTTTTTTTTAAAATATAAAAGAAATGTTTTTTTTTTTTTTTTTTAATTGAATACTTAAACTAATACATGGGATAATGGTAAAGTTCTTGAGGAACTTCTTTAAAGGTCTAAATTTATTGTGCCATCCAAAAAAAGAGATAAGATAAATGTCACATTAAAACAACTAGCACACATGGTAATTTGTGTTGATGTGTGAAGATGTTAAGTTGCATACAACAATATACAATAACTAAATCCATGTAGTAATAGTGTAAGGACTTTGTGTAATTATACTCATGTAATGGTTATGAAACACTGCATTGGCAAAATGACTTTACATCTAGTTCGTGCTCACAAAATGACTTCAGATCTTAGTTTGGTTGGTATGATAAGATGTCAATATGTGTGTAAATTTATTTTTTTACATAACATTTATTCTCACCAATCCAAAACAATTGAAAGTATAACATATGACTTGCAACCCATCACTTTATATAATTTATAAACTTTTTAAAGACTTTTTTCTTCATAATTTTAAAAATTAATTTTTTAATGTTATGATAAAGACCTATGTCACAGATTCAAAGCATTAGGTCTTAATGGATTGAGAGTGACATATAAACTCCAATATACCATGATTCTTATGTGAATGCTTATAATACAAATGAGTGGTGCTTCCTATAGTTGATAATTTGATTGTCTTTGAGGTGAAGTTTATTTAATCAATTTCCCCTCTCATCTCATGTGTTGCAAAAATAGAATAACTTTGACTACTAATGTTTACAATTATCACTTTTACTTACTAAAAAAATGCTTATTTACAATGATGTGAGTTAATAAATCCATAAATTCAACTTTTTTTTAACCAAATAAAACTCCACCTTTATGTACTTATTTTTTTGTAATATAATTTGTTTTGAGATAAATCAAAATCTTGTAATATGGTCTCTTTTGAAATAAATCAAAACCTTGTAATATGGTTTGTTTTGAAATAAATCAAAATCTTGTAATATGGGTTGTTTTGAAATAAATCAAAATCATGTAATATAGTTTGTTTTGAAACAAGTCAAAATCTTTAATTGAAATTCTCATAAATAAATTTATGATTTTAAATTTAAATTTAGAAAATAATTATCAAAGGTAAATATGTCTTATTATTATTATTATTATTATGAAATGTGACCATATATCTTTGGTGAAATCACTATTTTTAGTCACTTGAAATACAATTTTGATATACAATTTTGATGACACTATATCTATACAATTTAGCCACTCAAATTTGCCATTTTAACAAGGAGTTGTCTTTAATGGACTTTTTGGACTTTCTGTTGCCCGAATTGGATGAAATTTTTTGAGGTGAAATCTTGATTTGTGTTATTTAAACTGGTTTTTTGATTGTATATATGGATTCAAGGCCTTGAAAAAACCCTAGGACACTTCGATTGTGCACGGGTTACCCATCAAGCTTGTGATTTCAATAAATTCGTGTCAGATTTTAGAGAAATTAAACGAGAAAAACCCATGGAAAAACTTCCAAAAAATCTCACTAAAACAATTCATTTTAACAACGTTTAAACAAAACTCATAAAAAAACATAATCTTTGTTTTTCACTTTTTAATATAAATCTAATAATACAATTTTATAATTTTAAAATATATTTTAAATACAAAAATTAATTGAATATTTTGGATTTTTTTAAAGAGATTCAACTATATTAAACAATACATTCAACCATATAAACTATATATACTTTCAAATTTTTAATAAATTTTATATTAAAATTAAAATTAATTAAAAAATATATTTAAACCAATCAAAACATAAAAAAAATAAATTAAACCTACGAATAAAAATATCTTTCAAATTCTCGAAGTCTTGACTTTGGGACCTTTTTAAAAAACACTGAAAGTTTTCACTTTAATAAACTACAAATAAAAAGAATATACCTGACATTAATGAAAACACTCAAAAGTCTGCACCCAGAGAAAGATAAATAATAATAATTTCGTTAAATATTTGAATTAGGCGGCTCCTCCAAATTACCAAAGCTTTAAAAGATGCGATTGCTTAAAAGTCGGGTAAAGCTTAATCTCTGCCAAACACGTGGAAACGAGATCGAGGCCGTCAAAGAAAGTGAGCAGCCGAGAGGGCCGTCCGATGAGAGGGAGAGTAGGTCAACACCGCATATCCTAAAACCTCCTCACATTCGGGTATCTGATCTCTGTCATAATTTCTTGGGCTCTCAAACCCTGGAGGCTTAAATCCCGGTACCCTCGACATCAAATTCACAGGCAATCAATCCATTACTCACATAGTAAGCTCACGCCACTACCTAGGGAAAGGTACGACTCCCCGTTATTCGTCAGATTTACTTCATGGTTTTTCTTAAATCCATCCGAAGCATTAGCTGCTTATCAGTCTGCAACAAACCCTAAGAGAGAGAAAATCGTTATTGGTTCTCATGGCCTTAGTGGACCTTGCAATTTACTGCAAACGTATTTCCGGGTTTGTTCTGCATCGATTATCGAGGGATACCATCTGCGGGTTTAATTTATTTTAGTCAGGGATTTAGCTGGTTTGTTTTAAGCTGGGGTTTCTAGTTTAGTAGGGTTATTAATGGATCCGGTGTGAGATATTTGTTTACTTTTAAGGGCTGTTACGATGGTTTAGGAGCCGAGCTACTGCTTGAACTATGGCTTAGGTGTTGTGGAAAATGATATACATAATTTTTCGTCAGTTTTTTAAGAAAGAAGTGAAGAACCAAGTATTTTGAAGTTGTCATATTATATAAGACACTCTATAACAAGTTAAAATCCATTGGATTTGGCGTGAGCTCCTCTGGCAGTGGAAATTGATGTCATCTTTAATGACAGTTGTTTTAGTAATGAAGCTGTTAGGGTGTTTATAGGTTTTGGAGTCAAGGAACTGGGGTACTCAGTTGGTATCGTGCTTTTCGTTGAAGATTTTGTGTATGGCATCTGCACCTATGGTTGGGTGTGATGATTCTCGAGACAAACATCGTTGGGTAGAGAGCAAAGTTTACATGAGAAAGGGTCATGGCAAAGGATCTAAAGGAAATGCTGGTTTTAATGCTCAAAATTCGACAGCACAAGTGCGGAGAGAGAATGATAACATGGGCAATTCGATTGCTGATAATGGAAAATCTGAAGCAGCATCGGAGGGACTGTCGAGCCTTAGCAGGAAGCAAATAACTGTAAATCAGGATCATCCTCCGAATGAGACTAGTAGCATGCCTGCTGTTGGAGGATTGCAGAATATAGATGCTCATGTTACTTTTAAGTTGGAGGGGTGCTCCAAGCAGGAGATATGGGAACTTCGCAAGAAATTGACTAACGAATTAGAACAGGTTAGGGGCACATTCAAGAAACTTGAAGCTAGAGAATTGCAGTTGAGGGGATATTCTGTTTCGGCAGGAGTAAACACTAGTTACAGTGCCTCTCAGTTCTCTGGAAATGACATGAGGAACAATGGCGGCAAGGAGGTCACATCTGAAGTGGCATCTGGTGGAGCGATCACGCCTAAGCAGGCTCAACGAGAGTCTAATCCCCCTCGTCAGTTGAGCATTTCTCTCATGGAAAACAATCAAGCTGCAAGCGACATGGGGGAAAAGGGGAAGCGCACACCAAAGGCCAACCAGTATTACCGCAATTCGGAGTTTGTTTTGGGAAAAGATAAATTCCCACCTGCAGAGAGTAAGAAATCTAAATCTACTGGTAACAAAAAAATTTCACAATCCAAAGTATTTTCTAAAGAAACAATGCAGGTAGGAAAAGAGTTCATGCCGCAGAAGTCTGTGAATGAGGTCTTCAAACAGTGCAGCTTGTTGCTTACAAAGCTGATGAAACACAAGTATGGTTGGGTGTTTAACTTACCAGTTGATGCACAGGCGCTGGGACTTCATGATTATCATAGCATAATAAAAAGGCCAATGGACCTTGGTACTGTAAAGTCCAAGCTGGAGAAAAACCTATACAACTCACCTGCATCATTTGCCGAAGATGTGAAACTGACATTTTCTAATGCCATGACGTATAACCCAAAAGGGCATGAAGTTCATACAATGGCTGAGCAGTTGCTGCAATTATTTGAGGAGCGCTGGAAGACTATATATGAAGAACACCTTGATGGTAAGATGAGGTTTGGAAGTGGGCAGGGACTTGGGGCAAGCAGCAGTACTAAGAAACTGCCTTTCCAAGACTCAAAGAAGAATATAAAGAAATCAGAACCTGCTGGAGGGCCATCTCCCCCAAAACCCAAATCCACAAATCACCATGCCAGTAGAACCCCAAGTGCCAAAAAACCTAAGGCCAAAGATCCCCATAAACGTGACATGACTTATGAAGAAAAGCAGAAGCTAAGTACAAACCTTCAAAATTTACCTCAAGAGAGATTGGAACTTATAGTTCAGATCATAAAGAAGAGGAACCCATCTCTATGCCAGCATGATGAAGAGATAGAGGTCGACATTGACAGTTTCGACACTGAGACTCTTTGGGAACTTGATAGATTTGTCACCAACTACAAGAAAAGCTTGAGCAAGAATAAGAAAAAAGCGTTGCTTGCTGATCAGGCTAAAAGAGCCAGTGAACATGGTTCAGCCAGAAATAAGGTGAGGGTCCTTTAGAGTGTTGTCCTTGCATTTCATGTTTTATCTTTTAAACAGGAAACTTTATTTACCTGCATGCCCTGATGTTGGCTTGCAATTTTTGTTCAATATGTCAGCATCCGATGATTGGAAGAGAGCTACCAATGAACAATAAAAAGGGTAAGTTGTGCACTACTGAACCTTTTCAGAATTTTATTAGTTGTTGCTCAAATTCAGAATAAAATAGATCGAATGTGGTGCTGCCTCTTTTAACCAATTATTTATGCACCTTAATCTCAAATTGCCTTTTGAATACGTCGTGTAGGAGAACAAGGTGAGAAGGTGGTTGAAATAGATCACATGCCACCAGCAAACCCGCCCGTTGTTGAGGTCGAGAAGGATGGTGTTTATGCAAAAAGATCGAGCAGCTCTAGTAGCTCCAGTAGTGATTCTGGGTCTTCTTCCAGTGGTATGTTTTATCAGGATTGTATTTCAATTTTCTATTGCATGCCCAGATATAATTGCAGCAAAACATAGTTCCGTTTTCTGTTTTAGAGTTTATATTTTATCGTGCTGTTGGAACAGTGTCGCCTTTTGTTACTATGTTATTTGAATATTTATGTAATAGAATGGCTACTAGTTTGAATGGGAACTAATAACTTATGTTTTCGGCTTTGCAGACTCTGATTCTGGGAGTTCCTCAGGAAGTGAATCCGATGCCTATGCTGCAACTTCACCTCCTGCTGGTTCGAACACATCAGCTAGGGGTTGATTCTGAGAAATACTGTGGCAGAAGGTGAAGATGGTGAGTCTCTATACCCATTGTATCCTTGGAATCATCTAATGGATTATCTGGGCATATTTTCTGATTTCTGCTATTTGTGCTTGTTGGAGTATTGGGAAAGCTTATTCACATGTAATGTCCTTGGTTAGATGCCGTCATATTTCTTTGTGCCAATTGCTGTACTAATGATGTGTACATATGGAATTATATCTAAGTTATGAAAATATGAATGCATGTGCATGCATTTCATCTCAAGACACGCTAATCCTTGAATACCAAAGGAACTTTCTCAAGGGAGATGTGTTTCCAAGCCATGTTTAGCTGTTGTTATGTAAAAAATTAAAGGTGTTAGTTGACCATATATTGTTATTCAAACTTGCAAGTAATTGTGAGCTTCTCGTGGTTCTTTTAGGCTTCTGATAATAGGAAGTAGGCATTAATTAACTCAATTAAAATTTAAAACCATTATTTCATGGGTGTGGCTAGGTGTGGGAATGGGTACTGGTTTGGACACAGGTGCAGGAAGGGTGAAAAACTGTCTAAACTGTGTGTGCAGCAATGTGGTAAGTTCCCCTCATAAAGGGTGGAGGCTGTTGGAATGTGGGTTTGGCTTATAAAGTGATAGAAGAATAATGTAACACTCGATAAAACTGAATCTTTAAAGCAAATCAAATCCTAGGTAGTACTCAACTCTGCCTTGATAGTATTTATTATAATTAAAAACCTGCAAACATATTAGTGATACAAAAGTGTCCTTGCAACAGTTTTCTTGTTTGTGTGAATTGTTATTGGATTGTCAATATGTTGATTATAACTATGTTGTTGCTCCTAAAGCGTGTGTGGCATGTACCATGTACCTGTTAATAATGAAAACATTTAACAGCAACAACAATAGTATTAGTTGTAGTCATAGTTGGCCACAAACTGGTCCGGACATCTCTGAAACTTGTTCCTGCTGTTCTGACGTTTTAGGGAGCTTGGGAATGGGAATGAGATGTCCTCAATTGGATGGGAACGGTTCTGAAACTTGGGAGCTTCAATGTCAAGGAAATGGGAGCTTGGGAATGAGAATTTATGGTATAGATAGCTTTAAATAATTTTATTTTTATTTTTGGTATTAATAAGTACCAATTTTTATTATTAATAATTAAAAATGCAAATATTTTTATTCATTAATTGCGCCAAGAGGTGCTCTACATCCCCAGTATAGGGCATATGTTTAGGTGTTAGATGTTAGATGTAAGCATTTAAATTTTTTTATATTGTAATTTTGTTTTTATTAATAAATTACGAACAATTTTTTAGAAAAAAAAAATTATAATTATCATATCAAATTAAAATATATAACATATAAATAGTAGTTATAAATTAGATCCATTTTTACCATATAAATTAAAATAATGATTACATAACCATATTCAAATTTAATTAATAAGCACATGAAAAATTAACTTTAATAAGATTCTTAACCATGAATATTCACCCCATGGATATTATCAACTTCTAAATAGGATTTGTTACAATACCACTGGCCAATACCCTTGCTTATAAATACCACATGCCCAAAAACCATAACTCATTTCAAAATCAAAATATTTTATATCATTTTTAAAATTAAAACTTAATACTTACAATAAACTTACAATATATCAATATTCTTAACCATGAATATTCACCCCCATTTTACCATGGATATTGCTGACTTGTAAATAGACTTTTTTACAATACCATGGGCCAGTACCATGACTTATCAATACCAGTGTCTCAAAAACCATAACTTATTTCAAAATCAAAATATTTTATAAATATTTAATTTTAATTTTATTTTATACACATTCTTTAAATTAAATCTAAAAGCAAAAAAAGTATGGGGGAGATGTTAATCAAAATATTTATAAAATATTTAATTTTAATTTAATTTTATAACATTATTTAAATTTAAACCTAAAAGAAAAAAAGTATGGGGGAGATGTTGTACTAGTGTAAATGTGTGTAAACATTTACATGCAGGTTTTAATTAAAAAATAATAAATGGTTAAAAGCAATTTCCTCCCAATGTAATGTCTTGTAAACATTTTGACTCAATCAAAATAAAATGAAAATAAAAATAAAATAAAATAATAATGATAATTATGAATAAATATTTTTGACTTGGTCAAATTACATAAACTAAAAATAAAAAATTAATAATTATAGGTCTAACTTATTCTTTCTAGTTAACTTTAAGCAAAATATCCATCTTAATTCCAAATCTACCAAGCGATTATAGGGAGACGCAAACCTCTTTTAGGGTGAAAAGAGGGTTGATCCCTTTTGGGGCTTGGTTAGATATGGAGTTAGGATGGATCTAAGCTAGTTACAACCACTTCACTATTAGAATATATTCAAAATTTTCATTATTAAACAAAGACTAAACTACATGCAGATCTTATTTCAAAAAATATTTATAGAAAAAAAAACTTAATAATATTCACTTTATAATTGTGGATATGAATAACTTTTATGCATGTATGTTTTCCTTCAAGCCAATGCCTTGCTAGTGGCAAGCTTTTGCTCTAATGTGTTGTTGTTGTCAACCAACCATATTGTTGATTTTTATTGTATTTTCATATTACAAGAGTAGTACTATTTAATCTTTTTCTAATTAGAACTAAAACAATGGTTCAAATTTACAAATATGTTCGAAGCTTATCTATAAAGTTTAATTTTACAACACTGTTAAAATTTTACATATGTATTTTGTTTCTCATGTTTTAGTTGAATATTTATGGATATCAAAGTTTTAGTATTTAGTTAAATACGTTCATATAATTATTAGCACAAATTAAATTAGTAATTTGGATATGATAATTGTTCCAAAGATATAAGGTTTTAATTTTGCAGATTCTAATATAGTTAGAAATTGGTACTTATTAATACCGAAAATAGAATTCAATATAATAATAATAATAGTATATTTTTAAGGTCACGACAAGACACCGAATTGGTGTATGAGACCCCCTTGCTTGTGGGAGAAGGGACTTGCTTCCGTGTGACGATTTGATTGCTAAAGTCTCTGGAGGTGTATATACTCTAGAGTCTACACCCTTCTGAATTTGAACTTGCGATCTCTTAGGAGGAAACACATGTTCTTAACCATTAGGCTCATTCAAGCTATACAATAATGAAGTAGAGTCTAATATACTATAGTATAAATATTATAGGGAAATTCTAACACATAGTAGGAGCAAAGTTGTCTTGGATTGGCATCTAATTTGTTTAAATAGTATCATTATCTAGATAATTGTAATCTAAAATATTTTATGTATATATTTTTTAATATATAATGTTGTTGCTCCCAACTTGATGTTTCTTGTAAATTTGGGCTAGACTTCTAGTAATTTCAGATATTCATATCCACGTTCTCAATAACCTGCATTTTGAAAGCTTGTGCAATATGGGTTGTAGTAGAATTTTTTTTTTTTTTTTGTTAATTAATGGGGAATCGATAACTATAATACATAATCATTTATGCCACCATGGATCACATTGCATTATTGCCATTATAACCTCTTGGCCTGATATAATAGCCTGCAAACCATATCAAGCAAGTTTATCCAAGATTCAAACCAAGGTGGGTGGCATTAACACATTTAGTCACAATCACTTTGGCTATCCCTAATAGACATGATAGAATCATTATTGTTAAAGGAAGTAATACTTCATAAATTGTACAGATATTGAAATTAATCAATTGTATGTCACATTATTATTATTTTTAAAGGAACATATAAGGGTTTATATATTAATAAAAACTAGAATTTGGGCTAGAACCCTTAGAGCATTCCTTGGAATTTTGACATACAACACTTTCACTAGTCCACAAAATGGATATTTTGGTCCTGCGGCATCTTTTCCTTCCTATTCTAACACTTTCACTAGTCCACAAAATGGATATTTTGGTCCTGCGACATCTTTTCCTTCCTATTCTAAATATATATCTACTGAATATTTGACAAAAAACCCTTAATATTAGAATGTACTTACACAACAACATAATTCATCAAAGTTTATAGAGCCACAGACAAAGAGACTATCAATTTTAGATATTGAGGCCAACCATTTTGCTCCATCCTTATCTTAAGGTTCCAAACTAGTGCTCCTTGCAAGGGCAACGCTAATCCCAAATGCCTCTGCGCCATGCTGATCACCGCCATTCTTCAGTTTCTCTAGAGAAATCACCCTAGTGCTCAAAGCTATAAGTTTTGCTTGCACACCGTCCATTAACTGTTCCTGATTACTTTGTTGACGTTCTTGTTGGCTTCCATAAAAAATTGAAATGATTACCTGTGAAGCTCCGCCATTTCATTTTGTATGCTGCATTGTCGCTAGCATGTCATCAACCCAATCCAACAACCTCTCTAACAACAAGCTGACATTAACATTCTCCGAATTTGGCGGTAGGTCTACGATAGTAGGGAAGAACCACTCCAGCGATGAGCCAACGAACAAGCGAGCTTTCGCCACACATCGAAACCCACATAGAATAATAGCACACATTAAGTTTAAGGGACCTGACGACCCTTTAAATAACCAAGGTAGGACCTTTGCCATGAGCCCGAATGGAACGAATAATTTATGCCTTAACCAGAATCCAAATGCAACTAGAGTCGAGACAATTGAGGGATATAGAGGGATGACGAAATTAACTCCGTCCCATTGCAAAATGAATGTTTCTCTAGAGTTGAGGAATGTGATAACAAAGTGCATTATGTGGAAGGAAGTGGCAAAGTTGATATTGAATTAGGGGCTAGGATATTCGTGTTCAAGAATGGCTCTTACATACAAGGCTGGAACACATTGTCACTTGTTGATTCTATAATAGCTTGTTACATGTTATGGCCTCCTCCAAACCTATGCTTCATGGCCATATATTTTTGTGGGTTTCTTCAACAGGCGGGCTTTCCTCCCTTCACAATTCCTTTCATGCAAGGAATACTCTGTCCTTTTTTTGTCTCTAACAATGCTAGATCAAATTTTGATTGTGGAAGACTGTCGTAGGTAGTGTTTGGCCCTTTTTTGATTCGTTGGTAATTGCAAATTTCAATTTTTAGGTTTGACTATGGTGTAGCCCATTGCCATTTGTTTGTGGGGGGGGGGGGTGCCTTTGTTGAAGGGTTATTATCTGTTGTAAATAAAATTTCTTAACTTGTTTTTCCTTGAGGGGAAAGTTTTTCTTTGAGGGATACCTCACACTCCTTGTGCCTCACCTAAAATATCAAACATCTTGCCCATTGGTGTGACTGCTGCGAAATGCCTATATTTTCTGTTGAGAATTCAATAGGGCAATGAATATGTTAATTCTCTTAACTTGATAATCGTTTGTGTTACCTTTTACTTATTAGCTTTGTTTGTTATTATTCCAATGTGAAATACATCAAACAACTACCAAAACAATAAGAACAATGACATAGTATATAGGCTGCAAGCTAGGGCCAAAACCCCTTCTCTTGAGGGGAAAACCCATAAATCTATTCTTATCTTTCAGATCTTTCAATTGACGAATACCATGACTTAGACTCGGACAAATACCCTCCAAGATCAAGTTTACCACGACCTCCTGTTGCAATATCTTCGACCTCCCAGTAGATTCGAAATTCTGCTCCCCAACAACTGTTACTGCTTCTCTAGGAGACTTTGATCTCTATCTAATAGCCTTCCTTTTGACTTCAGTTACCTTGTCTTGAGTCTTAGGGCTACTAATATGCCCTAAGAGACCTTCGCTTTCCTTCCCTTCTCTTCTGCTTCCAAAATCGAACCACAAGAGATCCCAGTGCAGACACTCTAACTTCGATCTTCCCAAGAGAGATAGATAAGGCCCAAAAACACTTAGACTTCTTCAACTTCCTCTTCTTTGCACTTCCTTCTTCGATTTCTTCTTCTGCTTCTTCGCATAAGAGATGAGTGAGTGAGTGATCCAAATGGAGAACAAGTTCCTCTTATATATAGGCTTCCCTCAAGGGTGGACGTGGCTCTTCATGTAGGCCGACTTAACAACTCTTTAGGTCGACTTGATCTTGGAGGTATTTTGACACTTTCAAGACAAAATAATTTTTTCTTACAATTTACAATGTGCCCATAGGGTCTTCCATATATGATAACGACTCTTATACCTAGGACAAATCCTAGAAGCACTCAATGGGTGCTTGACCTATAAAATAAAAGAACTTGAGCATGAAATCCATGCTCCAATAATAATAGTAGTTTCCTTTTCATTTTATATTTACAAGAATACATTTCATACTTATGAAGACCGAACCTAGTTACACATTTTTCAACACTCCCTTTTAAATAGGGAGATATTCATAAGAGGTACATGGTCATTCTCAATTTGAAGAGATCTCATAAGAAGAGTCGGATTGGTAACCCATCTGCCTAGCATCATATTAACCAACAATGTCACATAGCAAGGCCTTGACTAACATCTCTATGTCTCCACAAGATCAGAGCACAATCTTGGCGAGACCAATGATGTATAGACACCATAATCATTGTCTCCCAAGGTACATACTCCACCCTGGTATTCACAGAGTATGACCTCAATTTAAACTATTCTTATCTTGGGTAGCTAATCCTCAAAGAATATCGGTCCATGATTACTATTGTCTTGAATGCCCTACCACATTCTCAAAGAGTATCGACTGCCAAATGGTTACCCAATCCTCCATTCTTTCTTTCCATGTGAAGACTAGAATGTAGTGTCTATCTCTCCCTTTCAATTAGAGAAGACAAAGCCACCAAACCAAGCTTGTCCCTTAAGTATACAAGCTTCTTGTTCAGATGTGATTTTGCCAATATGTTAGGCTACCTGTTCATCAGTGGAGATATATCATAGCTGCAACACACCATTTTGTACTATCTCTCGAATATAGTGATACTTGTTGTTGATGTGCTTTGTCTTTCCATGAAACACTGGATTCTCAGACAAACCAATACCACTGGTGTTATCACAAAGTATCATTGCAGAGTTCATCAGTCCTTCAAACAAGTCGGATAACAACTTCCTTAACCATACTACTTCTCTGCTCACTTCACACGCTGCAACATATTCAACCTCAACACGACTCAAAGCAACGATGTCTTGCTTTTTGCTCATCCATGAGACCATAGAAGATCCTAAACTAAAACATCCCCCTATAGTGCTTCTTCCATCTTGTTCACTGCCTCTTGAGTCGAAATATGTATATCCAATCAATTGGACATCATTCCTTATATCATATTTTAGGCAGTAGTTGATGGTTCCTCGCAGATATCTCAGATGCTTTGCTGCTATCCAATGATCATGCTTCGGCTCCACTTCGAATTGAATGAGTACATTTACTGCAAAACACATGTCTGGTCAAGTATTCACCAAGTACGTCAATGAGCCAACAAGTTGTCTATACCTGGAAGGATCCACAGGGCTTGATTCAGAACTCCTCAGTCTCTTCAAGTTTGTGATCATCAGAGTGGTCATAGGTTTATAGTCCATCATGTCGAACTTCTTTAGAATCTCGATCACATACTTTCCTTGAACCAAATAAATTTCATTTGGTCCTGGCTAGACTTCTAGTCCCAAATAGTAATGCATCAGTGCAAGATCCTTCATGTCAAATTCTGTTGCCAGTTGCTTCTTACATTCTTCAATTCGACCTTCTACACCTGTCAAGAGAAGATTGATCATCTACATACAAAAGAATAATTACAGGTTTATTTTTGTCAACCTTAATATAAAGGTTCGAGTCAACATAACTTTTTGTGAAGCCTATTCTCTGTAGGTATGCATCCATTCTAGCATACCATGCCCTTGGTTCTGGTTTGAGGCCATATAATGCTTTCTTCAATCTGCAAACATATGCCTTCCTATTTTTGACTTCAAATCCCAAGGGTTGTTCAATATAGACTTCTTCATCTATGGTGCCATTCAAAAACGCAGTCTTGACATCCATTTGGTAAATGTTCCATCCCATCGATGTTGCTAGAGAGACTAATGATTGAATCATTGTATATCTTGCTGTTGGAGCAAAGTTTCTTCATTGTCGACGCCTTTAAGTTGAGAGAAACCTCTAGCCACAAATCTTGCTTTATACTTATCTATACTTCCATCAACTACATGCTTGATCTTATAGATCCACTTGGAATTAACCAGAGATTTGTCTTCGGGCCTAGGAATGATCTACCAGACTCCATTCTTCATTATAGATTGACACTCTTCATTCATGGCATCCTTCCATTCTCGATGTTCTATAACCTCTTCAAAGGTGGATGGTTCTGCTTCTATTAATTTTGTCATGTATGCAACATACCCAAAATATTTCTTGGGTCTCTTACTTTCTCTAAATGATCCTTCCGCTGCTCCATGAACTTCTGCATCAAGTAGTGTGGATTTCAATCAATTAGTTTTTTTCCTTGTTTCTGGAATGACCACGGGTTGAACAAGTTCACTAGGCCCTTCTTCTTTATGGTGTGATTCTTCTCCTTCCTTGTCAACTTCCTCTTGAAATATCGGAAGTTATTCATCATCAAAATCTATAGAAAGTTCTTTTGACTTCTTGAATGCTATACTTTCATCAAATATGACATCACGACTAATTTCAATGTTATGTCCATCTTTCATATAGATTCTATAAGCTTTCGATGAGTTACTATACCTAACGAATATACCTTTCATGCCGAAAGGATCCAACTTCTTTCTTTTGCCCTTTGGTATATGAATATACACAGGACACCAAAAGATTCGAAGATGATCTACAAATTGCTTCTTCCAAGTGAACACTTCTTCCGAAGTCTTGTTATATAGAGATCTGTGAGGACATCAATTTTGAATGTACACTGTTGTCTTTGTTGCCTCTCCCAACAAAACTTAGGTAGATTTTGATCGTGTAACATTGCTTTTACCCTTTCTTCAACGGATATGTTCTTTCTTTCTGTGACTCCATTTTGTTTGGGATTGTATGGGACTATTAACTCCCTCTTAATCCCAGGCTCCTTACAAAATGTTATAATCTCTTTGGATGTATATTCTCCTCCATTATCAGATCTTATTATCTTGATTCTAATTTCTGCAAGGTTCTCCACTTCAGCCTTGAATTCTTGAAATTTTGTAAATACTTCATCTTTGGTTTTCATTAAGTAAACCCAGATCTTTCTTGAATGATCATCTATGAATGTGACATAGTATAAATGGCCTCTAAGTGATTTTTGAGTCATAGGGCCACACACATCAGAGTGAATGAGATCCAAGATTTCTTTCCACTGTGAAGCACTGCTTCCAAATGGTCTCTTGGTATTCTTGCCCAATGCACATCCCTTGCAGACACCTTCATGATCCTTCTTCAAATTCAGTGTTCCATCTACTATGGAATTTAAAGTTGGAAGTATTTTGAAATGTAGATGACCAAACCTTTGATGCCAAAGTTCACATGGACTAATCTTAGTGTGAACTAGGGCTTGGGTTATGGGAGATATTACTCTGTAAAGCCTTCCTTCTCAGATACCAATAAATTTTGCTTGATCTATGCTTGAGTCTTTTCCCCAAACAACTACTTTTCCATCAACGAAGGCTACTCTATCTCCTTTATCTTCTAAACTTGAAATAGAAAGTAACTTTTTGTGCAAATCTGGAACAAATAGAATGTTGTTGAGGTGGTTGTTGCTTCCATTTTCAAGTTTTATGGAAGTTGATCCAATGCCTTTCACTGGATAGCTTTTGTTGTCACCAAGTTCCATAGAGTAAGCGTATTTTCCTTTTGACAAGGTCTTCAATCGATGGGAGTGGCCAGTCATGTGCCTTGATGCACCTTTATCAATCACCCATATGTCTTCGTCTTGGAATGTACCAAAGGGAGCCGAGAAGAGACCTTCATCCCTTTCTCTGAATGATACCTTCGTTGAAGAGAATAAGAGAGTCCATGCTTCCTTGATACCTTTCTTGAGATGGCTTGCAATTTCCTTGATGAACTTCTTCATTGTAGAGGAGATCTTTATGATGCCCTTAGAGAACCAAAGCTCTAATACCATGTTGAGAATTCAATAGGTCAATGAATATGTTGATTCTCTTAACTTGATAATTGTTTGTGTTACCTTTTACTTATTAGTTTTGTTTGTTATTATTCCAATGTGCAATACATCAAACATCTACCAAAACAATAAGAACAGTGACACAGTATATACGCTCCAAGCCAGGGCCAAAACTCCTCTGCTTGAGGGGAAAACCTGTAAATCTCTTCTTATCTTTCAGATCTTTCAATTGACAAATACCATGACTTGGACTTAGACAAATACCCTCCAAGATCAAGTTTACCATGACCTCCTGTTGCAATATTTCGACCTCCCAGTAGATCCGAAATTCTACTCTCCAACAATTGCTGCTACTTCTCTAGGAGACTTCGATTTCCCTCTAATAGCCTTCCTTTTGACTTCGCTTGCCTTGTCTTGAGTCTTAGGGCTACTAAGATGCTCTAAGAGACCTTCACTTGCCTTCACTTCTCTTCTACTTCCCAAAATCGAACCACAAGAGATCCCAGCGCAAAAACCCTAACTTCGATCTTCCCAAGAGAGATAGATAAGGCCCATAAACACTTCGACTTCCTCTTCTCCGCACTTCCTTCTTCTACTTCTTCTTCTTCTGCTTCTTCGTATCAAAGATGAGTGAGTGGGTGATCCAAATGGAGGACGAGTTCCTCTTATATATAGGCTTCCTCAAGGGTGGACGAGGTTTTTCATGTAGGCCAACTTGAGCTTGGAGGTATTTTGACACTTTTAAGACAAAATAATTTTTTCTTTACAATTTACAATGTGCCCATAGGGTCTTCCATACATGATAATGACTTTTATACCTAGGACAAATCCTAGAAGCACTCAATTGGTGCTTGACCTATAAGATAAAAGAACTTGAGCATGAAACCCATGCTCCAATAATAATAATAATTTATTTTTCATTTTATATTTACAAGAATACATTTCATACTTATGAACACCGAACCTAGTTACACATTTTTCAACATTTTCCACAATGTTTGGTTTTGATATCTCTTCCATTATGGCTGACTTCAATTGATTTGGATTGCATCATTATATTATTTTTCATCCATCTTGATGCTTTTAGATTGGAAAAATTGGAGGGATCGACTCATATGACCATTTTTATCAATGGGTGTGTGTGTGTATATATATATATATATATAAAGAGGCGGACGAAGGCACAAGATCATCATTATTGTGAGATCATTCTCTGTGTGTGCATGCACAAAATTGAGGAGCTTGTGTCCTAAGGTTTAGGAGCACAAGTGCGCTAGGAAATAAGGGCCTAATGTGTGCAAGGATTTAGGAGAAATGCGCAAGGATTGTGGAGCACAAGATTAGGGATTCTTAGAGCAAGTAAAGGCTATTCAGTAGGAGAACAAGTGTGTTCTCAAAGATAGATTGATGGTTGCAGAAAGCAGTGTGAATTGTAATAGATCAATTGCTAAAGAACAATCAATAAAATACCACAATAAAGAAAGCAGGTTTTCCTCTTGGGTAGACAAGCATGTGAATTTGTGTGCATGTGTTTTTATCTCTCGATTATTTTTTGCTGCTTATAGGTTGTTTAAGAAGCTTTGTATCTTGGTTAAAGTAAATTTGGTTTTAGTTTCAAGAAAAATAAGATGGTATCAGAGCAAAGTTTAGCATAAAGACTAACACGAAATTTGTAAAAATTTCTGTTTTCCCACTCCGGTTTTCAGTTTCTCCTTATTTCTCCCATGTAGTTAAATGCCCTTTCCCATAACCATACATTCAACAATGCTGAAAAAATAAATTTGCTTGAAAACACAAATTCTGGGAAATTTACAGAATGCTGGAAATTGCAGAAATAAAAATTAGCAGTAATAAACAGCCATTAAAACACATTAAAACACTGATATTTTTGGTCAATGTGACCCTGGAAAAACCCCCTACAACTCTTGGGGAAACCAGTTTGAGAGCTCTTCTTTATTTCTGAAAAATGTTCTTTTACAGTAAGAGAAATATTCAACAAAAATCAGCAAGCAAACTTTTACAACTTATCTCAGCCTTGCTGAAAAACTGCCCTGCTGAAACTTCGCTGTTGTTACTCCGCTGCTGAAACTCCGTTGCTGATACTCCGCAGTTCACTATCCAGAAATCTCCCTTGCTCTCTTGCTCTCCTTCTCTCAATCTGCTCATGAAAGAATTGAATCGAATGTGATCTTTTCCTCCTTTTCCTCCCTTAATATAACTCCAAATGACTTTTGGGTGATC
>APFE031568153.1:14581-54476 GCA_000404065.3 Pinus taeda | reverse complement strand
TGATCTTTTCCTCCTTTTCCTCCTTTAATATAACTCCAAGTGACTTTTGGGTGATCTCTAAATCCAATGGCTGAAATAGATTTAGATCAATGGCTGAGATTAAATGCACATTTAAATCTCACTTTCTATTTTTTAATTCACCCACTTTAATAAAGACCCACTTAGTCATTTATTTCCAAAGTCACTTTTCCTTTCTAATTTTTCATTGACTTTATAAAAGTCACTTTAAAATTAGACTTAGTAACTTTATCACTTAAAGTCACTTTTAAATTAGATTTTAACTTTATAAAAATTATAAAGTCACTTTAGGAGAAAAATTAAAATCTCTTGGACACTTTTCCCTAGGCCAAAGATCAAAGCCTAAGGGAACCACCTGTCCTCCGGTACCAAATTTCAACAAAATTGATTAGTCAGTGAAGAGCGCAGTTTAGGTTGAAAGTTTGCGCCATAGTTTTGAAGAGCAGTTTTTGGATAATATGTTGTCGTTCCAAGGATTGAGGGTAGATCATTGTTAGATGGAGCCTTTAACTTCTGCTCATGGAAGGAGCAGATCTTAGTGATGTTGGAGGATAACGAGGTTCTAGAATTTGTGGCTAATCAAATAGTTCCACCTGAAGATCCCCAATAGTTGATCCAGCATAACAAGAATGACACCAAGGCCAGGAGGATCATTCTTGAAGGGGTCAAAGACCATATTATCCCTCATCTCCATGGGAAGAAGACACCATATGAGATGTGGAAAGTCATCTTAGATTTGTATTTGGGTTCCAGTGATGCTAGGAAACTTGCATTGAAGGATATGCTAAGAAATATCCGGATAAGCAAAGGTCAATCCATCATTACGTACCTTTCCAAGTTCATTTAGGTTCGAGATGAGCTAGATGGGGTGGGTGATACTATAGTAGACAATGACCTTGTGAGTCTTGCACTTCATGGACTTCATAGGTCTTACGAGAATTTCCAAGATGTAGTTAGTGGTAGAGAGAATCTTTCTAGTTGGGAAAGGTTGTGGTCAGACTGCCGTCAAGAAGAAATCCGGAGAGGGATGAGAGTTGGAAGATCAACAAAGATAGAGGACGAGGAAAACTTTTCCTTGGCAGGAAAAGGCAACAAATTCAAGAAGGGCCAAGGAAAGGTAGAGTCTAGTCAAAAGGGTGAGAAGAAGAAGAAAGATCTGAGCAAGATCAAATGCTTCCATTACCACTAGTTCAGGGACTATGCCACTAAGTGTCCTAATTGAAAGAAAAGGCAAGAAGGGCCAAGGAAAGGTAGAGTCTAGTCAAAAGGGTGAGAAGAAGAAGAAAGATCTGAGCAAGATCAAATGCTTCCATTACCACTAGTTCAGGCACTATGCCACTAAGTGTCCTAATTGAAAGAAGGGGTCCAATAATGATCATATGGCTGCATCTATTGAGGTAGATGTGTTTTCTTCTTAGTTCGAGAAAGATTTATCATTGATAGCTTGCATGCCAAGCTCAGTAGGCAGTAGTGTATTGTACATTGATTCTGGAGCATCCTTCCATATGATTGGGAACAAGGAATATTTTAGGCAACTGAAGGAGAAGGACATGTAGTTCTACATTGAGCTAGGAGATGGTGGCAAGTACATGACTAAGGGAGTAGGGACTGTCAGTTTTGAGAGGGAGTATGGTAGCTCTCTGCACCTCAAAGATGTCCTCTATGTTCTTGGCCTTAAGAAGAACCTTGTTTTTGTTGCTATCTTAGAAGACAAGGGTTATGATGTCATTTTCAATAGAGGTAAGGCTTACCTCAAGCACTTAGCCTCTGGATCAATGAAGCAGATTGGTGTGAGGATGAAGAATTTCTATAGGTTGTGTTGACCCTGCCGCCTACACCTACCTACAAGTCAGTGAGAAAAGCCTTCAACCCCATAAGGTGTGGTTGGTGACAGGGAACTAAGAGAAGGGGCTGCCACACTAAATCCCCTCTCTCTCCGTTTGAGCTATCTCCTAGGTTAGCTAAGGGGGGTGGTCCCTAATGAAAAGTTAAGTTAAAAAGGATGTGAGTTTCTAGAAAATTTGTTAGAGTTAAATATATTATCTCTTTAAGATTTATAAGCAAAAGCTACTATGAGCAATAACCATCATAAGATAAGCATGAAATACATAAACAACCAGTGCCTTCCAAGTATTTGCTTTTTAAGAAATGAAATTGTATTTTGCTTAAATTGAAGTGAAATGCTTTCAAATGGAAAGCCAAAATAACCTTGAAAAGTGAAACAATAAATTGTTAGCACAAGATATTATAAATGCTTTCAAGATGAATAAGTCTACAAATCAAAGCATGGAAACTATCTTGCTCAAAAGGATACAAAAAGAACTCAAATGTTAGACCAAGTTGACAACATGCAATTAAGTTTGCAACCCAAAATAATAGTACTTGAAAGTGAAATCAACCATTCATGACAATATGCAATTAAACCAAAAGATGAGTCAATTTCCAAGTACAAGAAAATTAAACTTGTTGCAAAATTAAAAGAGATTACAATGCTTACATCCAAAGTGCCTCTTGAAATAAGACTTGCATGGGAGACTTTAAACCAAAGGAAATGTGATGGAATGTTGTTCTTGGTTCATTTTTTAATTAGTGCTAAGGCAAAGCTACAATTGAAGTCTATTCTTCAGACCTCATCCTCGCCCAAATGTTTGGATCTCACAATGAGTCAATAAAGGTAGAGGGCCCCTAAAAGTCTATTCAACCAACTTAAGTTGGAGGTAATTTTTAATGAGGCTTGGGGCCTGCCTGTACTAAAATGCCTAGATGAAGTGCAAATTGTGTTAATTCCCCAAATTAAACTAATGCTTCATGCAAATGCTTCAAAGAGAAATAGTTTGCAAAACTTGAGAGCGCATGCATGTGGGAATTTAAATACAAGATTAGAAAGTCAAGAAAAACTAAAAGCAAGATTAGGCCACCCACAAGAATCCTTTCTCTAAATGAGGAAGGGGGATGCCATGGGAAAAATCCTGAGCCCCCAACAACAATTTTTTTTTATCTTTTATTAGCGCTTAAAGTGGGTAAAAATGCCTCTAAGAGGGCAGCCCACAATACAAGAGAGATCTTTACAAAGATGGGACTCTAACAAAGCTAGACTCTTTCCCAAAAATTATAACAATAACAAACTTGAAGTTGGAAAAAACTCTCCAAAAGAGATTCACAAGGCTCAAAAGGCCCACGACCTAGATGAGTTTGAAACTCTCTCCCAAGTGCTTATCGCCTCCCTAGAAATCAGTCTTTGGACAGCGTGAGGGGTTCCTGCATACACACAAGTGAGTAGTTTTCCAAAGCTTCTCTTCAAGCTCCTTGTTGCCCAATTCTCAAGCCTATGGGCTGCTAAACACAAAAAAAATACCAATTGTCAGTGTGAAATTAGGAAAAAGAAACCAAAACTAAACTTATAATTTAATTTACAAAGTACTAGCTTAGGTAATGGGAGTGAACCCCCATACTTGCCTAGCTTTAGAAATGATCTTTGAATAGGAGATATAACTTTGAAAGAACTAGAACCAAAGAAGTATTTTGAATTTTAAATGGATGATCAAGTAGCTATAGACTAAGAAAACTCTTTTTCGCTCTTCGTTGGATGAAAAACTTGGAGCGAAAAAATGGCTGAGTCTTGGATCGTTGTGACTCTAGGAGTGAGTTGATCTAATTGAGATTTCTCCCACTTCCAGATGGATTCTTATAGACAATACAAAAGATCTTTCCTACACACTTGAACACGTTTTAGTTTGCACAAGATTAAAGCAATATACTGAATAAAATAAACCAAACATTCCTCTGAAAATGCACTGACAGGGTTATCCCTAGAATACTACTCTAAATCAATGATATGTGCAAGATAGCTTGCACACATCAATCCAAGTAAGATGAAAAGCATAAACTAATATTAATTCAACATGCAAAAGAAATTAAATACAATAACAGTAATATGAAAGGATATCACCTCGTAATGTTAAGAGAACACCAGTCAGATAGCCCCAAAGTCTTGATTATATTAAGAAAGTATGCAAGTACAAATTGACAGAGTTTTCTCAAGCCCAATAGCTTATTATATGATACAATATGAGAACCCATGGCTCTATTATATAGAGAGTTGGGAGCAAATCCCAATGAAGAATGACAATGACAAATGGCATTGGAGCCAATCCCAATGTAGAAGTGATTAAACAAGTGGCGTGATGTGACAATCCCAAAGAGAAATTTGAATTTGTTGAATGAAGCTCCAATGCCAAGTGTAAAAATCGAATTCTGGCAAGTGGACATCTTTTTCTTCTTCCCTTATGTGCCGAATTCAAATTTTATGATAGAATGACAAGTGTATATGAGTGGTAACCCATGTGGGGACAAAATCTCCACCAAATATTCTCCCAAATCCTCCCAAATGTGCATTAACTTTACAAATTCGAATTTCCAAGTAAGCAACTTTCTTCTTTAATGCCAGAAATTCGATTTTATTTGATCACATGTTCTTTCCTTGATTTTAGGAGTCCACATCACCTTGGGACTTCACTTTAACTCCCCCATAAATTTACACTTCATTTCCACAACATTTAGCATGTGTGGATATTTATTTTTTCAATTTATTTAATTTCTGGCTTAATTAATTGTCAGATTTCCCACTAAACCTAGGAAAGTGGGTTTTGAGTGTTCAAAACACATTTTTAACCCATCAAAGTGTGTCATAGTAGAAAGTTGAGGGTGACAGATGCAAATTTCATTACTCATACCCCATACAAATTCTCTAGACATTACTTATTACATTACAAATACAATTTTATTAGCAATTTCTGTAGTGCGGAAAATCTAAAAAATTAAAAAAATGACTACCTAGACCTAACCAAACTCCACGATTTTTTTGTGTGTCTAGTATGGTTAAATATATCGACTCTAGACATTAAGATGTGTTAGGGGTTCAACCTTCAAACAGTCACCCTGGCTTTGGTGTAAAACGTGAGTGAAAAAACCCAGAAAATTATTTGTCTTTGAAAAAGAAGTGATAATTAACTAGATAAAAAAACACTCCAAGGTGTACTCGTTTGTTGATCGAGTCTCCCAACATCCTAGGCCTATTTCAGACTCAAAAACTCATCATTACTAGTATCACTTATTACAATTCCCCACAGGGTGTGGAATCTGGGTACAAGAAAGATGATGAGAAGATAGAAGTAGAGTTAAACAACTCTGTTGACTGATAATATCTGATGGTACAAGTGTCTTCTGGATCATCCTTGGGCATGTAGTCTTCATATAATCATCAAGTGCCACTCTAGTGGTCAACAGGTTGTAGGTTGAGTCATGCGCAACCTTGAGTAGCAAGGTAGGAAGTGTGCAGAGTAGAGACGTGGGAGAACTTTGGCACAAACGCATGGGACACTTGCATCATGGGGTGCTGAAGATTCTTTAACAGATAGTCATAAAACTACCATAGTGCACAATTGACCAACATGATGTGTGCAAGGGGTGCACACTTGGAAAGTATGACAAATCATCTTTTCAGGGCCGAGACAACAGAGCCAAAGGGATTTTGGAGCTGGTACATTCAGACGTATGTGGGCCCTTCTCTTCTTCATCTCTCATGAGACATACTATTTCACTTTCATAAATGATTATTCTTGGAAAACGTGGGTCTTCTTTATGAAGGAGGAGGAGGTCTTCTCCAAGTTCATGGACTATAAGGCCTTGGTAGAAAACTAGACCGGGAAGAAGATCAAAGCATTAAGGAGTGAGACTCCAATGCTTTCAGGGACATGCCAAAGAGGGCATTAGGAGAGAGCTGACATCACCCCATAACCCTCAACAAAATGGTGTGGTTGAGAAGAAGAACCGTAACATAGTTGGAGCGGCCAAGGCCATGTTGCATGACCAGGGGCTACCCTTGTTCTTGTGGGCAAAGGCATGCAACATTGCAATATTTCGCAAAATAGGAGTCCACATAGAGTGCTTGTACGAGTTACATCGGAGGAGGCTTCCACAAGCAAGAAGCCTGATGTTTCTCATTTCCGCATCTTTTGTACAAAAGTTTACTATCATGTGTCCAAAGGGAGCAGGAAGAAGTTGGAGACCACAATTGAAAAGTGAATTTTCGTGGGCTACAATGAGACATCTTAGGTGTACAGGTTGTATATACCATCACTCAAGAAGACAATTATCAGGCGGGATGTGAGGTTTGAGGAGGACAAAGCTCTGAGCGAGTCCTTAGAGTGAGAGCAAGTTGGAGTACTTGAGGAGGAGCTACTCACTCCCATGCAAGAGCCTTAGCCAGTATCACAGATTGAGTCTCAGGATGAGGAGGAGAGACTAGGATGAATGGAGGCAATCACTCAATTAGTGACTCCTAGCACAGGGAGGAAGAGAGCCAAGTGGGCAGAGAGGTTGATTTAGGAGGCCTAGGAGTGCGTTGGGACTCCCAGCGCTATATTCATGTAGAGAAGCACCCACAAAGGTACACTAGATATATGACTTTGATTACTGAGTTGTTGGACACATAGCCTTCTTGTTGTGAGGAGGCAACCTCTCAACAGGCTTGGCAGGATGCCGTGGTGGAGGAATATTCCTCCACCATGAAGAACAATGTTTGGGAGATTGTGCCGCGACCAAAGGGCAAATCAGTAGTAGGTTCATTCTAGGTGTACAAGGTGAAGCATGGAGCAGATAAGAGTGTGGAGAAGTACAAGGCTAGGTTTGTGGCCAAGGGCTTCTCGTAGGTTGAGGGCATCGACTATGATGAGACGCTCAGCCTAATGGCTTGTTATTTATCCATCGGGATGATTATGGCACTTGCAACTCAGATGGGGTGGAAGATCCACCAAATGGACATGAAGACAACATTCCTCAACGAGATGGTTGAGGAAGAGATTTATATGGAGTAGCCAGAAGGGTTTGAGGCTTTAGTAGAGACACTCATGTTTGTTTGCTGAAGAGAGTTCTTTATGGGCTCAAGCAGGCACTGAGAGCATGGTACACTCGCATTGATAACTACCTTTAGGGACTGGACTTCACTAAGAGTGAGGCAAATGCCAACCTGTACTACATCATGGTTGGAGGGCTTCTGCTCATTCTACTGCTCTATGTTGATGATGTTATATTGATTGCAACAAACAACTTGATCTAGGATTGCAAGGAAGATCTTGCAAGAGAGTTTGAGATGAAGGACATAGGGCTTATGCATTATTTCCTTGGGCTAGAGGTATGGTAGGGTGATGGGGAAATCTTTTTCAAACAGGGGAAGTATGTTACAAAGATCCTCAGGAGGTTTCATACATAGGATTGTAAGCCCATGACCACACCTCTAGTCACAAAGTGGAGGAAGGTGGATGCTAGTAGAGCAAAGTAAGTAGATGCCACAATATACAGGCAGCTCATCGGGTCATTGATGTACTTAGTTAACACACAGTGTGATATATGTTTCGTAGTGAACTCGTTGAGTCAGTTCATGATGGGACCTATTACCCACCACTTGTGGGTGACACCCATAGGAGAAAATTTTCACCTAGATGGTATTTAGCCGACAACCAACAACGGTATTCAGCCGACAACCAACAACCCCTTGCATCCACTAGATAGCTCAATGTGCCACCATCGCCGCCACCTAAGCCAACCATTATGTGCCCTCATCCATTTGTTATGATTGTATGTTTGAAGGTGGGCCTTCCAAGCCTGAAGGTATGGCTTTCATCATGTAGTTGGTTATTTTTTGCTTACTTATCATGGATACTTTTGGGCATGGATTAATGGGGGGATTCGACGGAAAGAATGGGTTTGGTTTGTACTCTTGTCCCCTTGTGCAATTTGGTGGTTAACCTTGTGTCCCAGTCCCATGGGATATCTTTCATTGGCTACTAGCTTTAAGAGCGCCACTACGTGGGAAGTCCCAATTTTGGTTGCGTGGCACTGCTTCCCGACACCACATACATCACTCCCCTTTGCTCATTATAACTGCTTTCCATATATTTCTTATGCGGGTCGACATTTGTCCACTAGGTCCACAAGGAGTTAGCCTCCCCCCCCTTGTCCACACTTTGGGTCGAGCCTAGAACAATGCCCTAGAGGTTGATGCAATTAAAAAGAAATTAAAAAGCATAAATTGGCCACTCTTAATAGGAAATGTACCATAAAATGCAAAAGATGGTCGGGACATACAAATTTAGCACGTGGGCAAAAGCCGAACATGAGCTCTACTCCCATCATAATGGCCATCACCCTGGTTCCTAGGGTCCCTTATATTGGCCCCCCGCATCATTAAGGAACCCATGATTGTCCAAAACCTTGGTGGGCAATGAACTGCTCAACCTTAAGGGACTATTACTGCTATATCATTCACATCATGCTCTCATCCCTTGGAGCCCCGAGCAGTTTTAAAAGAAAAATCAATAATAGACAAAAGGTATATGAAGAAGGTTGGAAAAACAATGGTCGGGTTAACTCATGTACCACGATTGGCCCCTCCTATATTCATACACCAAGTGTGGGCTTCCCTTATCTTAGCTACCCCTGTACTCTGGCATGTGGCATGGTGTCTTCCCCTGATGCTCCACTCTGTTCCATCATCATATCACATGACCCCTGCCACTTTATGGATGTACTATGGACCTGTCACTACCTTAGAGGTTGAAACCACCTAATAGCATCCATGGTTAACCTCCTTCTTGAACTTGGAGACACCTATACACTCGAAGGCCCATTATGGAAGGACATGCCACTATGAAGTGTCCACTTGGTTCCATGGTTTGTAAGTTCATTTACTCAATGACACTTATTATTTGTTGTATTGCAAGGTGAGGAAACACATTGGATCTATACAGGATTGCAAACAGGTATTCATCTTGGGGTTTGGTTTCCCTATACAGGGTCCAAGATTTCTAGAGGGTCATATTGGCATTTGTAAGGTGTATGTTGAGAGCCATGAACCTCCACTATAGCAGAACATAGATAGTTGTGCCATGGGATCCTTTAGTACTATCCATTGCTCGCTTGTGTTCCACCTCTTTGATGACGATGATGCACCTGGACCACCTTGCCCAGCTAGCTACATGCTTGCACCATAAATTTGGCACTTGATCCAGGGCCCAAATGAGGTTGTGTCTGTTGAAAATAGTACCAAGGAGAGGTGTTTCTAGGCTGTTATCCCTTTCAGTTCAGTGAACACATTAATTACTTTTGTCTCAATGATATTTATGAGTTATATTAATGTCATGGGTGGAAAATGTACTTAGAAGTGTTGTACCATGTACTTTTTCTAATATTAAAGTCACTTGTACGAAAGAGGGAAAAGGGATCTCATTCTTCACTTCACACTGGAGAGAGAGAGCATGAAGAGAAGAGAGGAGAAGAGAAATTTCATGAAGGAGGAGAGAAATTGTAGCTAGAGAAGAAGAGCTTGAATCCCAAGGAGGAGAACTTTCAGCAGACATGAAAATCAAGGAGGGAACAACAACAACAGACACAAATTTCAAGATAGGGAGGCACAATTTTCGAGGAGCATAACAACTTGAATTTCAAGGATGAATTTGTTGTTGTCAGACCCAAAATTCGAGGCACAAATTTTTGGACAACAGTCATAGGCAACACGAAAATCGAGGGGTTGCCAGACACAATTTTTGAGGCAGAACAGTCACCTTTAGTGCAGAATTCGAGGCACCTTCCAGAACAAATTTCAAGGTAGATCTGGGCACGAAATTTGAGAAGTTGGGCAGAGATGATTTGCTAAATTTCTGGCCATTTAATTTTGTGAAAATCTGAAAATTTCAGTGGGCACAATTTCCAGAAAAGAGCATTTAATGCTACAACAAAAAAGGGAGATAAGTATTGCTTGTTTTATGTACTTATTATAAATTTCTCAAACAATAAAATCTTCCTTTGAAGACGATTTTTCTCAAGAGGCTGTGGGGTTTTTCTGGGGTCAACTTGACCAAAAATAAATGTCTTACATGTGAATGCTTGTCTAAATTTTGTATTAATTACTAGCTGATAGGAAAGTTGAAATTTAGTAGAAGCACTCTTTAATGTTTACAATAAATGCATACTGAAATTTATATCAGCATGACAAAACATGTGGGTTGGGCCTAAACAAACACATGCAAACTTGTAAATTGGGTTAAGGGTGCAAATCATAAATTTTCTACATGGTATCAGAGCTGTTTTGAGCCAAGTTGAGGCTCAAATCTCAAATTTTAGTCAATTGATAAAGAGAGTAGCAAGAATTTAATGTCTTCAAACAGTGAACCAATACCTTTGAAACTTTGCCAGAAACCCCAAAGACTTCAACAGTTCAGAGGGAGGAAGGTTCTAGCTTCCAGATTTGCTCCATATTGTTGGTTGTGGGGTCCTGGCTACAGGGTTGAGAGTAGAGGACAGATAGGGCTGAAAAATTTGACCCATGGTAGGTGAGGACTATGCTTTTACTGGAGGAAGTTGAAGTGTGGGATGTTGTTGAAGCAGTTGTACAAGAACCCACCGATCCAACTTAGTTGGTGGAGTTCAACAAGAAGAATGTGAAGGCAAAGAGGATCTTTCTAGATGCCATTAAGGACCATTTATTCCCTCGTGTGTCAGGGATGAGGTATGCATATCAGATGTGGGAGTCCTTGGTCTCTTTGCACCAAAGGTCTAATGAGAACAGGAAGATGGTGTTGAGACAAAAGCTACGCAACACCTAGATGACGAAGACCGACAGTGTGACATCTTTCCTCATCAGAGTCTCACATGTGAAGGATGAGTTAGCTGCCATTGGAGAGGCTGTTCTAGAGGAGCAATTGGTTAGGATTGCCTTAGATGGGTTCCCTGAGAAGTGGGATGGTTTTATCCACAGCGTGGTGGCTAGAGAGCATTTTCCTGGTTGGAGGAGGATGTGGGACGATTTCATCCAGGAGGAGATCAGGGGGAGTGCGAGGGGTGGCAGCAAGAGTGGTGGGGGAGGTGAAGAGGAGAATGTTGGTCTTGTGGCTAAGGGTAAGAAGGTCAAGAAGGGGTCTTCTAGTGGAGCAACACAGGAGAAGGGGAAACTGAAGGCTAAAGAGAAGGACATGATCAAAGTGAAATGCTTTTCTTGTGGGAAGATGGGTCGCTATGTTGTTCAGTGTCCCAACAAGAAGGGTAAGAAGAATTAGGGAGTTGCAGCTTCAACAAATGTGGATGATTTTGCGGTTATGTTTGATTCAGAGTGTGCTTTGGTGGTGAGTTTAGCCACTCATTTCACATCTTCTCATGCTTGGTTCATATATAGTGGAGCATCTTGCCATATGACCGGAGTTAGAGAGCACTTCACGAGCCGTTTGGAGGATGATATTGACTTGGAGGCTGTGGTTGGCGACAACTCCAAAGTTAAGGAGGCAGGGATGGGGACAGTTTCATTTTAGAGGGAGTCATCACCTCCACTGAAGGTGACAAATGTTCTTTATGTCTAGGGTTGAATAAGAGTTTGATATCAGTCTCTAGCTTGGAGGACAAGGAGTATGAGGTATTGTTCCAGAAGGGACAAGTGTTGATATATCCCAGGGGATCCAGTATCGAGTTCGCTGTTGTGATTGGAGCTCGTAGTGGGAGACTATACAAAGTTTTGTTTCGGCCTCTTAGAGCTATGGTAGCGCAAACCAGTAACAAGGAGCTATGGCACAGGAGGTTGGCCCACTTGCACCATGGAGCTTTCAAGATGTTGAGGGAGATGGTTACAGGGTTGCCTGACTTCAGCACAAAGCATCATGATGTGTGCAGGGAGTGTGCTTTGGAAAAGTACACCAAGACACCTTTCCAGAGTGGTGACAACAGAGCTACTGGTATCCTTGACTTGATTCATTCTGACGTATGTGGTTCTATGTCCCATGTTTCATTGAGTGGATATGTGTACTATGTGACAATCATTGATGACCACTCTACGAGGCCATGGATTTACTCCCTGAAGACCAAGGATGAGGTCTTCTGGAGATTCCAAGATTTTAAGGCTCTTGTGGAGAACCAGACATGAAGGAAAATTAGGATGTTGAGATCAGACAATGGGGGCGAATATACTTCCACGGAGATGAGGGATTTTTGTGGGAGTGTTGGCATCAAGAGGAATCACATTGTGCCTTACAACCCTCAGTAGAATGGGGTGGCAGAGAGGAAGAACATGACCATTGTGGGTGCAGATATAACGATGTTGCATGATCAGAGTTTACCTTTCTTCTTGTGGTCTGAGGTGTGTAACATTGTTGTTTATTTGCAGAACAAGAGTCCACACAAAGTCTTGGGGAGAAAGACTCCCGAGGAGGTGTATACGAGCAAGAAGCTAGAAGTTGGGAACATCAAGATATTTGGGTACCTTGCATATTCACACGTCCTTGAGGAGAAGAGGACGAAGTTGGAACCCACTGAAGAGAGGGGTATCCTAGTGGGTTACAACGAGACCAATAGAACCTATTGTATATATCTTCTTGCATAGAGGAAGATTGTACTGAGGAGGGATGTGACATTTGAGGAGGAGAGGGCTTTGAGGAGGTTTCGAGAGGTTGATTAGGTAAAGCAGCATGCTCCTCAGCAAGGGGCCACACTACAGGTTTTAGGTGGATCAGGTGGTACATCAAGATCAGGAGATTCACCTTCATCAAGGGTGATAGGTTCACCAAGTATAGTTTCGCCTGGTTCAGGATCACCTGGTGTAGGCTCATTAGGCACAATATCTTAGAGTTTAGGATCTCCATTGGCTATTTTCGAGCCTTCCTCGCCAGGAGGAGAGGCACTAGTTGAGGATTTTCCCATACCACCACAGGAGACTATTGCAGGGAAGAGGAAGCCAAGATGGCTTCAAGAGACATTGAAGGAGGCTCAGGAGGTAGTAGGGAAACCCAAGTGGTTAGTGAGGGAGAGCAGACCACCAGAGAGGTTTTGTGGCTTTGTGGTGGATGTTGTGGAGACAGAGCCAACTAGTTTTGAGGGGTTCTCCAGATAGCAGATCTGGAGGGATGCCATGGTGGACGAGTATGCCTCTATCATGAAGAATGATGTCTGGGAGGTAGTGCCACGTCTCGATGGGAAGTCAGTTGTGACTTCCAAGTGGCTCTGCAAGATCAAACATGCTACAAATGGGAGCGTGGAGAAGTTCAAAGCTCGGTTTGTGGCACGAGGGTTCTCACGAGTAGAGGGAGTTAACTATGAGGATACCTTTGCACTTGTTGCTTGTTATACTTCCATTAGAGTAGTGATAGCTATAACAATTGAGATGGGTTGGAGGATTCACCAAATGGATGTGAAAACTGCATTTCTCAATGGTGTTATATAGGAGAAGGTGTAAATTGAGCAACCTGAGGACTTTGAGTTGCATGGGAGGGAGTCTCATGTGTGTAGGTCGAAGAAAGCCTTGTATGTACTGAAATAGGCACCGAGGGCATGGTACGAGAGGACGGATGCCTACTTGCAGCAGAAGGGTTTCTAGAAGATTGATGCCGATCCGAACCTATACTTTATCTTGGTAGGTGATGATCCACTCATTTTGGTACTGCATGTGGATTATTTGTTTATTACAGGGGAGGACAGACTCATCTAGCATTCCAAGAGAGATCTTACTTCAAAGTTTAAAATGACTGATATGGGGCTGATGCATTACTTTCTGGGGTTGGAGATTTGGCAGGAGGATGGGCATATCTTCATGGGCCAGGGCAAGTATGCAGGAGATATCTTGAGGAGATTTTGTATGGATGGTTGCAGGCCTATGGCTACTCCTGCGATCACCCACTGGAAGAAGATGCATGATGCTGATTCCAAGTTGGTGGATCCCACTTGTATCGTCAGTTGATTGGTTCATTGACGTATCTGGCTAACACTAGACCGGATATTTGGTTTGCAGTCAACACATTGAGTCAACTTATGATGGAGCCCAGGAGAGTACACTAGGTGGTTGTAAAACATTTGTTGAGGTATTTATAGGGCACAATGAATTATGTTTTGGACTATGTCAGATGTGATGGAGTCAGATTGGTTGATTGCATAGATTCCGATTGGGATGGCAGTGTCAATGAAAGAAGAGTACTTCCATATGGTGTTTCTCATTGGGCTCGATAGTTGTGTCATGGTTCAGTAGGAAACAAAAGTTTGTGGCATTGAGCAGCGCAGAGGCAAAGTATATGGTAGCTAGTCAGGTTGGGTGTGAGGTACGAGATGCTTCATGGTTTATTTGGTCAAATGTTGAGGCCAACTACGATTCATTGTGATATTCAGAGTTGTATTAAAGTCTCTCAGAATCCAGTATTTCATGATAGGTCAAAGCATATAGAGATCAAATACCACTTAATCAAAGACTGGGTTCATTGAGGCACTGTGAAGCTTGAGTATATATCTACTGATGAATAGGTAGCAGACATTTTCACCTAGTCTTGTCCAAGTGGAAAACATGTTTTCTTCAAAGACAGATGGGAGTGGTGAGCAACACCTTCCTCTATAAGAGGGGGTGTTGAAAATAGTACGAAGGAGCGGTGCTACTAGGATTTTATCCCATTTAGCGTAGTGGGCACATTAATTACTTTTGTCTTTATGGTATTTATGAGTTATATTAATGTCATGGGTGGAAATGGTACTTAGAAGAATTGTACCATGTACTTTTTCTAATATTAAAGTCACCTTTACTTTATAAAGTGACTTTATGTGAACATTACTAAGTGTACTTTTTCTAATATTAAAGTGAGTTGAAAAATCACTTTATGAGAAAAAATAGAAAAGGGTACACAACTTGAAAAAGATACTAGGAGACTTTTAAGTGATGGGGCCAATGTATGAGGGGGGTCATTTCGGAAAAATAATCTCAACTACACATCTTGAGATTTGGAGATTAAATCTCAACCATTGGATCCTCTAGGTTTAGGGATTCAATCTTTTCTAAGGAGACAAAAGAGAAAATGGATCTCATTCTTCACTTCACACTTGAGAGAGAGCATGAAGAGAAGAGAGGAGAAGAGAAACTTCATGAAAGAGGAGAGAATTCGCAGCTAGAGAAGAGGAGATCGAATCCCAAGGAGGAGAACTTTCACCAAACATAAAAATCAAGGAGGTAACAACAATAACATGCACAAATTTTGAGGCACGGAGGCACACATTTAGAGGGTTGTAGAATGAAATTTGAGGAGCATAACAACTTGAATTTCGAGGAGGAATTCATTGTTGTCAGGTCTGAAATTTGAGGCACAAATTTTGGGATAGGAGCCACATGCAACACAAAAATCGAGGAGCTGCTAGGCACGATTTTTGAGGCAGAACAATCACATTTAGTGCAAAATTCGAGGCACCTTCCAGTATAGATTTCGAGGCAGATTGGGGCACAAAATTTGAGGAGCTGGGCAAAGATGATTTACTAAATTTATGGGCATGTAATTTTGTGAAAATTCAAAATTTTCAATGTGCACAAATTTATAGAAAAGAGCATTTAATGCTACAGCAGAAAAGGGAGATAAGTACTGTGTTTGTTTTATATACTTATTCTAAATTTATGAAGCAATAAAATCCTCCTTTGAAGACCGATTTTCCCTAAGAGGCTATCAGGTTTTCCCGGGGTCAGCGTGACCAAAAATAAGTGTCTCACATGTGTGAATGCTTGCCTAAATTTTGTATTAATTACTAGTTGACAGGGAAGTTGAAAATTAGTAGAATCACTCTTTAATATTTATGTTAATTTTTTGGTATGCAATGGTATGTTCTATGATTAAGAGCAATTTACTTCAATTTCTTAATTAGCCCAATATCAATATCCAATTTAGCAATCACATTAGCATGATCGTAAAATTTCGTTAGAACATAAACATAAATAGTGGAAGACAAGCCAAGACAAGAGGACATAAGATGTGGCACTAGCCAGGGGCAAACCCCAATGTGGGGAAACCCTTGATCAATTCTTCTTATATTCTTCAATAGTTCAACAGGGAGAGATAGTACAAATTACAAATATGATAATTTATGACAGCAATAGAAAAGCCCTAACTAGAAAAGTCAACGTTGGTCAATTAAGGCAGAATTCTTCCTCTAGGCAACTCGGTCAAACCTAGTCGACTTCGACCTCCAACAACAAACCTAAACAGTGCAAAACAGTCCTAAAAAGTCCAGTCAAATGCTGGTCAACAAAAATCAAATTGTGGCCAGATCTAGGGCAGTCTACATTGGTCGAATGGGAGGTCAAATCACCTCGATTTCAGTGCCCAGATCTATGGCCTGCCAATAAGTACCCCAAGCCCCCTAGAGCTCCCAGAGCTCAATGTCCATATCATAAAGGATCCTGAGAAGAGGGTCTCTCCACGACTCTAAGTCGTTCTCAGAAGGTTAAGAACTTGACCTTCCCCAGGGGCTTTGTCAGAATATGAATGACCTGCTCATCAGTCCCAATTTGATGGAGCCTTATTGCTCCTCGTTGTAACATATCTCGGATAAAGTGGTACCTGATATCTATGTGCTTGGAGCGATCATGAAATACGAGATACTCTGAGAATCAGATCCCACTCTGGTTGTTGCAAAGGATCACAGTGGTGTCCAACACATGTCCAAACAACTCACTGAAGAGCTTCCTCAATTAGATAGCTTCACAGGAGGCCATGCTAGCAGCTATGTATTTGGCCTCAGCAGTGCTCAAGGCAACCAAATTCTTCTTCCTGCTCATCCAGGATATCAAAGCATAACCCAAAGAGAAACAACACCCAGTAGTGATCTTGCGATCCATCACATTGCCAGCCTAATTAACATCAAAATAACCATGCAGTGTCACATCTCCGGCAGTGTATCTCAGTCCATGAGTGATTGCGCCCCAAAGATATCTCAGAAGGTTCTTGGCACCAATCCTATGTATATGATGAAGCTCAACCATATATTGGCTCAACGTATTAACTGCAAAACATATGTCCGGACGGGAGTTCACCAAGAACATCAACGCTCCTATGAGTTGATGATACTCATAAGCATTTCCCAATTCAGGTTCGACAACACTACCACATAACTTCTTAAAGTTAAGTTCCATCGGGTTAGTCACAAGCTTGCTGTCCACCATTCCAAATCTTTCCAATATCTTCACAACATGTTTTCCTTGAGATAGGAAAATTTCTCCTAGCTTTTGCTAGACCTTCAACCCTAGGAAGTAGTGCATCAATCCTAGGTCCTTCATCTCAAATTCAAAAGCCAACTCCCTCTTACATTTGAGAATGAGAGGGTTTGCACTTGGCAGAGAGAGGTCGTCCACATTAAGTACCAGAATGAGAGGTTTATCATTTTCAACCTTAAAGTAAAGGTTTGGATCAACTTCACTTCTAGTGAATCTCAACTTCATCAGATAGCTATCGATCCTCATACCAAGCCCGGGGTGCTTGCTTCAAGCCATAGAGAGCCTTCTTCAACCTGCATACATGAGATTCCCTCAAAGCCCTCGGATTGTTCCACATAGACTGCGTCTTTAATTGAACCATGTAAGAAAGCGGTCTTGACATCCATCTGATGTAGGTTCCATCCTTGCGAGGTAGCAAGGGCTATGATCGAGCGAATGGTGGTGTATCGGGCAACAGGGGCAAATATCTCATCATAATCTACACCGTCCTTTTGAGAGAAGCCTCGAGCAACAAAGCGAGCCTTGAACTTTTCTGCACTTCCATCAGCGCCATGCCTGATTTTGTAGAGCCACTTAGAGGTGAGGAACCACATCCCAGACATCATTCTTCATAATTGACTCGTATTCTTCATTCATGGCATCCTTCCATACTTGTTGCTTCACGACTTCTTGAAATGATGAAGGCTCATTTTGAGTGATAGTGCTCATGACGGTCAAGTATCCTTGATACCTGTTCGGCTTCTTGCTCTCACAGAAAATCCCCCTTGGTGCAATATGTTTCTTGGCATCTTTGAGAGTCTCCCTAAGCCATGAGGGTCTGCTCTTGGAGGAGGAGGGCTCCAAAGGAGGAGGATCAATAGGATCCATAGGTTCATCAACATCCAGCATCGTTTTATCTTCTTTTGCACCCTGTTTTCTATTGCCAGCTTCTTTGTCCTTCCTTGGGATAGGAAGGTTGTTGACCTTGCTGAGGGCCATGTCTTCGTCAAAGGTAACATCGCGACTTATTTCAACTTCCCTTTGACCAGCCACATAAATTCCATAACTCTTAGAATTTTCACTATAGCCCACAAAGATTCCTTTCTTCCTTGATGCACCTAATTTGCTTCCTTTCTCTTTCGGCACATAAAAATATACAGGACTTGCAAAAATTCTAAAATGAGAGACATCGGGTTTCTTACCAATGAATATTTCTTCGGGCGTCTTGGAGTCTAATGCTTGATGAGGGCATCAGTTTTGAACATATACAATGGTATTTGTGGCTTCAGCCCATAGGAACTTCGGAAGCCCTTGATCATGAAGCATGGCACAAACAACTTCTACAATAGTATGATTCTTCCTTTCAGCCACACCATTCTACTCAGGAGTGTATGGTGTTGTAGTCTCCCTCTTAATGCCAGCTTCTCTGCAATAATCATGGAATTCATTTGGTTCGTACTCATTCCAATTACCAGTCCTCAATATCTTGATTCTCTTCTCGGATTGATTTTTGATCATGGCTTTGAAGTGATGGAACCAGGTGAACACTTCATCCTTCTTTTTCAAGAAGTAGATTCAGGTCTTGTGAGAATAGCCATCCGCAAAGGTGAGATAATCTAAGTATCCTCCCAAAGAGGTTACGAGCATCATACCAAATATGTTGGAGTGGATCAACTGCAATATATCAGTGGTCTTGCTATTACTTGAGGGGAATGGGTCCCTTGTAAGTTTTCCTTCAGCACATCCTGGACATACACCTTCATGCTCTACCTTGAACTCGGGCATACCTGTCACCATCTGTCTCACAGCGGGAAGAGCCTTATAATGAAGATGGGCAAACCTTTGGTGCCATAGTTCAGATTGTAGAGATGTATCGCAAGACATGGCTCCTAGTGGACTTCCTCCAACTTGATATAAAGTGTCAACCCTGAACCCAAGAGTAAAAGCATCTTTAAAATTCCTTTTCCAAACACATACCTTTCCATCGATGAATGCCACCTTGTATCCTTTATCTTCCATTGCCGAAATGGAAACCAGGTCCTTCTTGAGATTAGGTACATATAGAACTTCTTGTAAATGAATAGTGTTACCTTGATTCAATTGAAGGGTAACATTCCCTACTCCCTTCACGGGATAGGCGACGTTGTCTCCAAGAATAGTCTCCAAGTTTGTCTCCTTTTGTATTAGATTAGAGAGAGCTTCCTTGTATCCGGTGAAGTGCCTTGAGGCACCACTCTTAATTAGCCAATTCCCTAAAGAGTCTGGAGGAGAGGTGGTGGAGAGGGCCGATATAAGATACTACTCCTTTTGCTTATTGTTAACAACCTTTGGTTCTTCATACCTGGAGTTCCTTGCTTTCTTGCAGGGTCGACTATTTCCTTGATGCCTCTCATTCCTTTTTCCTTTGCCATTGAACTTGCCATTCCTTTAATTGTTGTTGTTGTTGAAGTTGCCCCTGGAATGATTGTGATCATCATGTGATGTGTCCCTTCTATTTGGACACTCCCTTGCATAGTGACCAAACTTATTGCAAACAAAGCACCTGCCTTTCCTTCCACCCTTAGATTTAGGTTTTCCATTGAAATGACCTTTAGGCCTTTCAATGTTTCTCCTTTTGGAAGGAGCGGAAAAAGCAGTGGGGTTGCTTCTATTAGAAGGTATCTCTTTCTCCACCATTCTTGTTTCTTCTTAAATGCATCTCGACATCAATTCTTCAAACCCTGGAATTCGATCATTATTGAGAATAGTGGTTCTAAATATATACCACTCGGGTGGGAGTCCTCCAAGGGTAGTGATAGTAATTTCCCTGTCAGGAATGGCTCTCCAATCTAAAGTAGATAATTCTTGATCTCATTGATCCTTAAGAAGTAGCATTGAATATCCTCGTTCTTGCCCTTCTTTATATCCTTCAACTTATTTTTGAGAAATAAAATTTGATTTGCATCACTAACCTTGAACATGTTGACCAACTTGTCGTAGATCTCCTTGGAGGTGTTCAAATTGGAGATGTAGGCCACCAGATGCTTGTCAATGGAATCTTTGATAATCTTCTTCGCTTTGACTTTAGCTTTATTGTATTTGGTCTTCGCAGCAATCGGTGCATTTGAAGGAGGCTTAGGGATTTTACCCTTCACATAATCCAACACTTCTTGTTCTTCCAAGGTCAAATCAAGAAACATTTTCTGTCCATGATAATCAAACTTTTCATAGAGCTTGTCTTCAGCCGGGAAGTGGGACGAGGAACACATTGAGCCTTTTGTCCTTGTCCACTTGTCTTTGGTGATTTCTCTTTCACTCTTGCTTGGGCTTTGTCTTCACCCCAACATGTTAATTTTTTGGTATGCAATGGTATGTTCTATGCTTAAGAGCAATTTACTTCAATTTCTTAATTAGCCCAATATCAATATCCAGTTTAGCAATCACATCAGCGTGATAGAAAATGCAGATAGAACATGAACATAAACAGTGGAAGACAAGCCAAGACAAGAGGACACAAGATGTGGCACTAGCCAGGGACAAACCCCAATATGGGGAAACCCTTGACCAATTCTTCTTATATTCTTCAATAGTTCAGCAGAGAGAGATAGTACAAATTACAAATCTGATAATTTATGATAGCAGCAGAGAAGCCCTAACCAAAAAAGTCAACGTTGGTCAAACAGGGTAGAATTCTTCCTCTAAGTAGCTCGATCAGACCCAATCAACTTCGGCCTCCAACAGCAAACCCAAATAGTCCCGAAAAGTCCAGTCAAATGCTAGTCAACGAAAGTAAAACTGCGACCAGATCGAGGGCAGTCAATGCTGGTCAAATGGGAGGTCAAATCACCTCGATTTTAGTGCCCAGATCTGTAGCCTGTCAAGGAGAAGACAGCTCACCCAATCCGCAGTCAAATGGAGGTCAACGTTGGTTAACACAGCTCAAAATGCAGCCCTTGAAATCCGGTCAACACTGGTCAACGCAGACAAACAGTCAAAATAGAAAATGTCCTCCTTCCTTTGCACGTGTGAGAGAAAGTTGCTAGATTTGTGTACCCAATCAAGTGAGGAGAGAGAGATGTGAGAAGATGAGATGATGATGAAATGACTTAATGTCTCCTCCTTTTATATGCAATGTTGAGGATGAGCTGGGGGTTTGAATGCTTGCTCGCTGACCTTGACAATTTGTCAATAATACAAATAAATTCATATCTTCATTTTTACATATTGGAATCGGATGATCTTTATATCAATCCTACACATGTTGGAGAGAGGAATCCAAGAAAAATATTAGCTACCATAAATAAGATGGCCCATAAAGAATTTGGCCCTAGTTGCCAATTTTAACAATTTACAATAAATGCATACTGAAATTTATATCAGCGTGACAAAACATGTGGGTTGGGCCTGAACAAACACATGCAAACATGTAAACTAGGTTAAGGGTGCAAATCATAAATTTTCTACAGTGTCTGACCATACAAATCATGGGAGACAAAGGGAGGGCTTGCATCATTGTTCAAACCCACACATATGGGATGCAGGTTTGGTCGATCGGCTTGGAGGCCCATGAGGATGTTTTTGTGGCCCCATAACCACTTGGGAGCACCACATGTCATTTGCTTGGAGATTAAGGGGCCACCCCCTTTACCGTTATATTTGGGGCACTTCCACTCATTTTGGCACATACTCCACTAGGCCTTCTAATGGACCTCATAGCTATTTATCTATCATTTTGGCCCTCTTGAGAGGCTTATTTTCATGTTATGGAGCTATCTTGGTGGGCTTGTCACCAAGGAATGTTATTTTGCACATTATTTTATTACAAGGGGCATCATTAGGCCTAATTAGGAAAATCAAACCCTTAGAGGATCATATTTGTTGATGAGAGGATCATTTTATTCCTCATCATCTCTTGGATTTGTATCTCTTTCTCTCTTGAGAATTTCACTATACCTATTTGAGGACGGATTGGAGAATCATTGATGCATTTTGATGTTTGGATATCTTTTCTTGGTCTTGGAGGTTGTAAGTGTTTTTCATGATCTATTTCTCTCTCTTTATTGTATACATGTATAATGTATGGAATTTTTGATCGTGAAATCTGAAATTGTGCCCTAATTTAATGCGAATTAGTCAAATATTGATCTTGTGAGGGAATTGCATATGTTACATGTTTGAGTATAGTGAACGAATGTTCCTAGGGGTACATTATCTCCATAATTGCCTTGAGAAGTCATCAAATCGTTGCAACAAGAAGTATCAATTTCTTTGGTAACCTAGTTGCTACCTTTTAGGGCCATGCGAAGTTGTTAAAGGACTCCTTGATTAGGTAAAGAACTCCAAAATTTGAAAGCACATTGACTCCATTCTCCTAATAGGTTAGGCACTGAT
The DNA here is from genome assembly GCA_000404065.3 of Pinus taeda. Lineage (NCBI taxonomy): Eukaryota > Viridiplantae > Streptophyta > Pinopsida > Pinales > Pinaceae > Pinus > Pinus taeda. Next base: position 32,062 of record APFE031568153.1, on the reverse strand, counting down.
CCTACCCTGGGTGATCACCCTAAAAAATATATTTTCACCTCCTTTTCTCTTATCCTAAGCCTCTAACCCTAGAGGCCTCCTAAGGCATCAAGCGAAATCCATTATTGCCATCCAATCTAAGATCAAGTTGGGACAAAACTGCGCTGGGGTTTCCTCTAGGCCTTCACAAATTTTGAAGAATTTCTTGAGGCTAGATTTCGAAATATCCCAAGCCCTAGCTCTAATTCATTCTTGACCCTAGGTTTCTTTGGTTAGTGGCTTCATCAAGAGTCGTTGTATTGAAAACTCAAGTAAAACTCAATTTCATTGACTCTTTTGTCCTCCCTTACTTGGTCTAGGTCATTGTTTGAAGTTTCACCCAAAACCCTAGCCCTTGCTTGGGTCCACCTGGGCTTCTTTGTAGTCGTGCGCCTTAATCACTCCTATTTCACGAGATCTCTTAGTAAACCCTTTTTCCCTTGAGGATCTTAGGTCTAGGGCATCCTTCATCAAGCAATATCCCTCATCCCTAGGTTTAGGCTTCCTTTAAAAGCCTTTCTTGGAGAGCCCTACACCTTGCTTCCTAAGCAAGTAAGCTCTATCATTTGAGTCTCTCCTATGAATGGCCCCTGAAATCACTCTCTTCATCATTGATATACCATTTATAGTGATTTCCTCTCATACTAGGACTCCTCCCATTGGTGAAAGTTGTAAAGTGCAGAGGACATTAACTGAGGTTGCAGTGGGTCTTTGTCCTGTTGTTGCCACTTGGTCTAGTAGTTGTCCCTTCGGAACCTCTCCTAGGGCCCTTGCTAGATTGAGCAGTAACAAAGCCTACCGGAGTTCACTGGGTTGCTGCAAAGCATGCTTTGTGGCATCGTAGAGGCACAACAGATTATGGATTATGGTATAGACAAGTTTATGGAGTGAGGCTTGATGGCTTCACAGATACAAATTGGGTGGTGAGCTCCACGAATTAGAAGAGTACTTTAGGTTGCGTCTTAAGAATTGGGTCAATAGTTGTTTCCTAGTTCAACAAGAAGCAGAGATTAGTTGCACTTAGTGGAGCAGAGGCTGAGTACATGGCTGCTAGTTTGGCAACATGTGAGGCTTTCTGGATGAGGAAGTTGCTTGTTTGACTTTTCAGGCAGGGGATGGAGCCTACAGTGATACATTGTGACAATCAGAGTTGCATTGAGCACTCCGAGAATCCAATGTTTCATGATTTCATCAAGCATATTGAGATCAGGTATCATCCTCTCAGGGAATATGTACAAAAAGGGATATTAAAGCTTCTGTACATTCCAACAAAGGAGCAGACAACAAATATCTTGACCAACGCATTGGCAAGAGGTAGTTTCGTCTATTTCAAAGATAAGTTGGTAGTTGTACATAATCCCTTCCTCGCTAAGAGGGAGTGTCGAAAATGTAGCAAGTGAAGGTCTTCTGGCTTGTGCCTTAGCCAGTGAAGACCATGAATTTGTCCTTCTCTCAGCATGAGTGCAAGCTCATGAGAGAGACTTCAGTTACAATGAGTTTATTTCTAGTTTACTGGAATAATCATCAAGTCTGCATGTGTAGTGTTGGAGCTTCAGTTTCGTGGAGTGTTCTTTAGTTTGACTACAAGACGAGGTGGCTGTTACAAGTTCAGTTAGAACGAGTTAATCTTCAGTGTTGATTGGAGAAAGAACGAGTTAAGATTCCAACTGTTGATTGGAGAGAGGACGAGTATACTCACAATCAGAACTTGAACTTCTAAATTGAACTGGGGCTTCTTGCATGCTCAAAGTCTATCTATAAAGGGAGGACGAAGGCACAAGATCATCAGTATTGTGAGATCATTCTTTGTATGTGTGTGCAGAATTGATGAGCTTGTGTGTTAAGATATGTGTTAAGATTTAGGAGCAAAAGTGTGCTAGGAAATCGGGGCCTGATGTGCGGAAGGATTGTGGAGCATGGGATCAGGGATTCTCAGGGCAAGTCAAGGCTATTGAGCAGGAGAGCAAGTGTTTTCTGAGACAGATTGCTGGCTATAGAAAGCAGTTTGAATTGTAATAGATCAATTGCTCAAGAACAATCAAGCCACAACATTGAAAACAGGTTTTCCCTTTTGGGTTTCCTGGGTAAACAAGCGTGTCAATTTGTGTGCATGTCTTTTGATCTCTCGATTATTTTCTGCTGCTTATAGATTGTTAAGAAACTCTGTATCTTGTTGAAAGTAAATTTGGTTTCAGTTTTCAGTTGCCTTGTTTTCAGTTTTATCTAAGTAGTTGCAGAGTTTCAAGAAAATTAACACACTAAAGATGAATGGCTTTGGTTTAATTTGCTAAATTTTGAATGGGGCTGCATATTGGCTTAGATGAATTGGGTTCAACATGACAAACATTTATGGCAGATTAATTCAAGCAGAGCAAAGACGTGATCTGATTTTTCAGTCAATTGCCTATTATTTGAGTCACAAAACTTCGTTGATATGAACTAAAAGATGCAACAAATAAGATGTAAAATACACACAAATAAAGCTGTTTCGTTTAGGTGAACTAAAGTTGTAAAGATGACTCGAAAAATGTGTATCTATTACATGATTGTTGATTGACAAGGAAATGAACAGAGCGAACGATCTATGATGCAATAACAGTTGGGGAAGGGAATGGAGATTCAAGGAGAAATAATTGTATTGCCTTGGGCTTAACAAGTCCTCCTGTTGAAGATAGAATGGGTTATGCATAACAGAAACAAGATGGGGGTCTGACAATATCAACCTTGACAATACTATTTGTTGGAATTATAAGTGTAGTAAACCTAGATGTTAAACGCTAAATGTTGAAGGGTAGGTTACCTGAAAAAAAATGAATAAGTCAGTGCTAGCCGATGTTAGCAACTAAGGATTTTGGTGCATTTGCAGGAAGATTCAGAAGTTATTCTAAGGATGACGTACACATAATGGTCTGAAACTCTAGAAACATGGAAGACATTCTTGCATCGAAAGGAGAAGTTTCTTAAAAAGGGTTTTCTGAAATGACAGTTCAATGAATGTGAATGGATTCCAGAAATACTGGAACAGCTTCTGATATTAAGACAATCCTATCCATTGTGTCATGAAGTAACATACCAGAACTGAAGGAAGAAACACCCATCAAAATCAAAATCATAGGCCAAACAATCTTATCCAGTCACGTTAACTGCTAATATGTGAAATTATCTCATGTAGGCTGCATAAAGAAAACTGTTTATGACTTTGTCATGTTGTTCAGTTGTGTTAGATGACATTTGAATTCGATATTGACGTATTTGGTTCATATTTGATCTCCTTGCCTTTTGGTGAGATCAAGTTGAAAGAAATCTATTACTTAGTAGAATAGAAAGCTTCAAGTTTGAGATGTATAATTCATATGAACTTGAGAAACTTATGTATGGAATGATTTCTAATTTGTTATTGTTTCCGTTGTGCAAGGTGGGGGTCTGACAATGTCAACCTTGACAATACTATTTGTTGGAATTATAAATGTAGTAAACCTAGATGTTAAACACTAAATGTTGAAGGGTTGGTTACCTGAAAAAAAATGAATAAGTCAGTTCTAGCCGATGTTAGCAACTAAGGATTTTGGTGCATTTGCAGGAAGATTCAGAAATTATTCTAAGGATGACTGTACACATAATGGTCTGAAACTCTAGAAACATGGAAGACATTCTTGCATAGAAAGGAGAAGTTGATCAAAAGGGGTTTTCTGAAATGACAGTTCAATGCATGTGAATGGATTCCAGAAATACTGGAACAGCTTCTGATATTAGGACAATCCTATCCATTGTGTCATGAAGTAACATGGCAGAACTGAAGGAAGAAACACCCATCAAAATCAAAATCATAGGCCAAACAATCTTATCCAGTCACGTTAACTGGTAATAGGTGAAATTATCTTATGTAGCCTGCATAGAGAAAACTGTTTTTGACTTTGTCATGCTGTTCAGTTGTGTTAGATGACGTTTGAGTTCGATATTGATATATTTGGTTCATGTTGGTTCATGTTTATCTCCTTGCCTTTTGGTGAGATCAAGTTGAAAGATGTCTAGTACTTAGTAGAATAGAAAGCTTCAAGTTTGAGATGTATAGTTCATATGAACTTGAGGAATTTGTGTATGGAATGATTTCTATTTTGTTATTGTTTCCATTCTGCAAGGTAGGGTGAAAATTTTGTATGATTATGTCAGGTAACATTCATAGCATGTTTTTCCTGATGAAATATGAATGAATTTTTCAATATAAAATGTTTCAAGACAAGTTGGCAAGTACAGCAAATTGAATTTTGATATAGAAAAATGGGTGTCACTTCGTCATTGATGTTTTGTGATAGTGCTGTTTTTGGGCGGGTTTGGGTTGTCCTCTATATAGGCTTGTAAGCAGGGGTTGTCTTCTTCACTTGCGTTTCAATTACTGAAATGTCAGGATTAAGGAAGTTTGCTGGCTAGAAGATGACTTGTAAATGGTTCGGGAAATATTAGAGAAACATATAGAAACATTATGGATTTTTCCTTCACAAAATAGTAAATATTTACGGGAAAATTATCCTCCTAAACCCCTTTTCGAAGTTCCTACTAAGAGGTGAGTTGTTCACCATGGATAAAGGAAATTCCCTTATAATAAACCATAGAATTTAAAAATTAAATATCAAAGGTCTAAAATTGCTTTTCCTTCGAAGTATTTTTTTAAGATCCTGGAAAATCAATTGGCCAACATTAAAACATGAATTTATATTATATAATATATATATATATATTTGATTTTTCAAAGTCTTATCCTGTGTTGTCTGTTGGTTTCCTCATCTTAATAAGGGTTTTTCTGTGACATCAGCCAAGAGTTGCACACGTGATCTTTGAACCTTTCTACGTGCTTTAAATTTCTTTGAAAGATCAATATGATTTATTTGACAGTTATGAGTGATGAATATCAATATGTTTACATCCAATCTGATAAATCCAGCTCATACATGATTATGTTCAATTTACTGCTAACTGCAGGCTGATAGATGCTGTTTGCTGTCTTTTGCACCACAGGTTTATCTTATTTGGAGTCAAATGCAGATGTTTGGTTTTCATTCGATGGAACCCAATTGCTTCAGAGGCGACAATGTAGGAATGCAATGCATGTATTCTGTTTATTCACCATTGACTGTGGCATTGTTATAACCAAAAAGAGAGTAGTATATTTTTAATGCAACCACATTCCTCTGGTAAGCTGCTTTCTCGATGGTCATATTATAGGATATGATCAGAAATCCCATCTGTATATTTTGAAAGGACATTGGTAAGAGTGTAAGAGAGACCACTATTGATGCTACTATAAAAAGGGATTATCTTTAGGCAGTTGCCCTCTGCAGGTATGTTCTTACCATCGTAGCCACAGGATAGGAACTACTGACTTAGTGCAAAAGACATGATAGACAGTAAAAGAGCAGCTAAGCTCATACAATCCTATCGTGTCCTTTTTTATTGTGGCTGTATTGAAGAAAGTAGATTTTAGCCCATTGTTCTGTACTTTGAATTATTGATTCAAAGGGTGTATCATAGGACTTGCTGTGACAAGTTTTGACAGCCCGTCTTATAAACTGTTTAGATGTAAAGTATATTTTAGCCGCTGTTGTTGTAAATTTATGTTTTTCATTGCTATCAACATTTAGTTTTCAGGTGCCAGGGAGTCTTTTGTGATTTACAATTTTCGTTGCACATCTAAGCAGTATTAATGTCTGATATGCAGTTTACTGTCCTGAGTTAGGTTGTGCATATAGTAATGTTTTTTTTAATAATTTGAGAAGAATTTTTTTTAGGATGCTATTGTGGTCAGGAGGCTGTGACCGAATTATTCAAGGGAGACTGTCAACTGCTTCAGGTTTGGCAGTTGCCAAGAATGAAGTGGCCTTCAATAGGAAATGATTCTTGGTTTCCTTTTGGCCGCATAGTTAGTAGTCAATATTCTTGTGAGTTTCTGTGTGTAGGGTACCATCCTTGGAACCATTAATTGAAGCCACCCAAACTATTATTGGAGTATTACATAGATATAGTCATTGCTTAGAGCATTGTAAGGTGGACTCTCAAATATGTCAGTAGCCACAGGTGTCTGTATTATGTAAATGTGAAGTAGGACACAATGAAATAGCTGGTCAACTCTATATGAGAACTTAGACTCATAACCTTCTAGGTGAGAGGACTTGGATTATGCACGAGTCAGTATTCGTGCAGCTTCATTTTTCAACTTCTTCGAGGGGGCCTTCTAACACTTCCAATTGGTGGGATTCAGATTGACCCTTAGCACTAGTAGTTAAACTTGGATGCGACAGGAATGTATTAGAGTGAGAAAATAGTTTCATAGAGATCTGCGAGCCTCCCCATCTTCCCCCTTCGGCAATGTTATAAAGTGCCAGAGACATGAATGGCATTGCGATATCGACTGTTCTTGTTGTAAGATATTTCCAAGAACTTAACGTGGATTTGATATAATCATATATGTGAGTGCCTCCCAGTAAGCTGACAAACATACTCTGTGATGGTGTTCAATTTGTTCTTGTAGTAGGAATGAGAGCCTCCGATTAAACTGGCAAACATGCTATGTTATGGTTTGTCAGTTACCATTAGGTTTGTTGCCAGCATATTCTTTGAACTGGGATATTTGAGTGTTTTTAGTATACATGTCCTGTGAATGTAATAGACGTTGTCATTTGCAGAGCCCTTTTGTTTACTGTTCTTCTGCATCCAGCTTCTGGTCGAAATATCTAGTTTATCTTCCAGTGTAAAACGAGAATTGCATTACAACTTTCTATATTGGTTACGGATATTTTCCTTTCAGTTTCTGGACCAAACATTCAGTTTCTCCTTCATGATTAATGAAATTGCAGTACCAATGGATTTAAACGAATGTCATGTATTTCAACGTATAAAGCTTGGTTCGAATGCTAGGATTCCCAAATTTAATGCTGTTATTTTACGACTAATTTTTGGGAAGTGTTTCAATCAAGTGTGGAAATGCATATTTCTGTCTTGAGTAATACATGAGAGCGTTCTTAAAGCTCGCTCTCTATGAAAAGTTTTCATTTAGGTAGTTCCTGTATGTTGGAATATTCAACTGTAGATAGCATGAAATGAAAGTAATACCGCTAGGAATTCAATGTTTATATGAATCTAATTGATTGTATAGGTCACCCATTTCATCGGACTGGCGGTTTCTTTGCACTTACCTACTTACTGCCTAGTTCTCTCCTGTAAGAAACGTCCTTCAAAAATAAGTTCACTTCGAGTATTTTGTTCTTAAGTCTGATAAAACAGCACAAGAAGAATTTACTACTAAGTGCCTTTACTATATTTAATCAATCTCCTTTTCTCGAAGGAAATCGAATTCGTACTTAGGTTTTTACCTGGTAATTTACCTTGATGTCTCTCTGAGAATTCTGTGTCTAGATTATGTTGAAAAGGATTCTAGAAGGGCCAAGGATTGGAAAAATAGAAAAAAAAGCAAGAACTCTGGCCATCGTTTAACATCGGTGTATTTTGGCAGGATATTAGACGGAAAGTAGGGATGCAAACGCTGCCCTTTGTTTAATAGTGTATGCATCCAGGATACTAACTGACTGTAGGGACGTGCCTATTCTCGTATATGTTTTTCAATGTGAATTTTAATTAATGCATCACACGGAGAAATTGCATCGTGGATTTATTTTTCCTGTCGTGCTTGCAAATTTTGTGTATAGATATATTATGCATTGCGTTATTTTACGGACTTTACCACATAACCACTCTTCATTGCGATCTTTGGATGTGATTAGTATCATAGATTTTTTACTTGTTATTCACAGCTAAGATTATCTTATAAAATGTTAACACATTGAGGGGGAATATTTTTATTAAATAAGGAATGTTGAATTAGATTTATTAAGAAGTTTTCCTTAATGATAAAAATATATTTGCAATGTGTGATCTCTCTCAGTATTTGATAAATTTTCATGTTAAATGATAAAGGTATTATATATGTAATATTTTTCGGTATCTGTTAGATTTATATATATATATATATATAATATATATTTATATATTTATTATTTATAAAGATAGTGATATACATAGTTTAAAGCATTACAAGGATATATTCATTGTGATCTAATGTAAGAATGGAATCGCGGTAAAGAAGATAACATTTTTACCAACTACTTCAGCTATATTCAATTTAATGTTAATTCTTATTTCTATTCCCAGTGCAAATAACATGCCTATTAATTTTTTTGTTTTATTGCTTAGACATGCACTTTCTAATTTGTCTTCTTGTTTCAAACTATTATACTTTTCATCAATCATTTTGAATCAATACTATTTTCAAGAATTAGTATTTTTGCATGTGGTGAATAAGAATTAATATCTTTGCATGTGGTAAATAAGACACTATGAAAATACTTTGTCAATTTTAAAGAAAAAGATCAATATGAAAAAAGTTTGTCAGCAGATATGGTTTTTTTGGTGTTTTAATTGAAATTATATTTCCATTTATAGTTGAGATTATTTTTATCCCAAATTGATACATTGGGAAAGTATTTATTTATTTATTATTGAGAAAGTATTTTTGATTGGTAATAATTTTTTCATATTGAAAGTCAAAAATATTTTGTTTTAAAGAAATTTGGAAATTGGGTTGTTCTTTGTAGTTGATAAATTTAGGTTTAAGATGGATTTATATATTTTTTTTTTAACATTATATATAAAATATATGTTGTACATACATAGTTATGTATTTTTGTTGTTCTGTAACTTTACATGATCATCATGGAGTGCCTAGTTTTTTTGTGTAATCCATTATGAATTAGAGTCTACTATTGTCAATTTATTAAAAACAATTATTTTTATAATTTTATCAATAAGTTAAGAGAATAAATAAGTTTTCAGTTTTTTTAATTGCATTTTTATCTATTTTTATGATGTACTGATAATCAAAAGTAAATCTTTGTACCTAACTATGACAAAGTATTGTAATTAGTTTATCAAATTAGTTTTGAATCCTAATTAGCTCTGAAATATTTGAAAATAATTGTTTATCAAATTAGTTGGCTTTTAATTAATTTGAAAATAATTTTAAAAATTTATTGAAGGTTTTATAAAAATTGAACATTTAAAACATTAAAAACTAATTTTTAATATTTTAATATTTTTGTTTTTTAATTGGTTGATATACAAGATGTGTGACTCGCTTTTAGTGCTTTTAAATAGTTTTTAATTTTTTATTTTTATTTTTTTAAGATTAAAATTTAAAAAATTATATTACCTCTAAATTAGTGAGGTTGACAATTCAGCATTTTTATATATCAAATGAACTACATATTATTTTAAAAATTAATACTACAGATTAGATGCATAAAGAAAAAACACCATGCCACTTTAATGCTCCCACATCTTTCAGTCATCTTTCCCACAAAATCACCTGGTTTCCACCCTAAACTATGTTGGATCCATTGCTAAAAATGCGGGCAACAATGAGTCCACAAATATTATATCGACTTGTTTTCAATTCATGAATCACCATTTTTTTATTTCCTTCTGTGTTTTGCTTGACATAATGATTATTTTCTACTTGTTTTCAATTCATGAATCACCTTTCAATTCATGAATCACCATTCTTTTCTTTCCTTATGTGTGTTTTGCTTGACATAATGGTTATTTTCTCAATAGTGTGGTTTATCACTGGTACATACTCTTCTTCAGTCTCTTCTCCAAGTAGTCATGTCAACTCCTTACACAAGAAAAGAGTGTAGGTTAATGTATGACATTTATTAATCATATTGTTTTGGTAAAAGTCAGGAGTATGAATTACATAATGTGAATTGTCACCTTTAAAATATGTATATTTTTTGAGAAAACCATATGTAATAATGTTATTTTAATCAAACATGTTTATTAGTGAAAATTTTCAACATAATCATAGGAGAGAATAACATATTATACTTGTTAAGGTTTTGTAAATGAGAAAATTAGTTAATAGGTTTTTCTAGACATAGCAAGGCACAATATTTACCAATGTTTTATAAATTGCATAGCAAGTTAAGAATAATTTAGGTAAATTGCTATACTGAAATATTTTTGAATTAAAGTTGTATCAAAATAATTAGCCTTCCCAAAAAGTCATGGTTGCTAAGTACAAGTGCCATAGGTGATAATTATTGCTATGTTATTTATCATGCAACCCCTTATATTATGCTTTAGCCAAGGTTGAATAATGTTATGTGCAATAACAATAACAAGGGGTAAATTGTATTGATAACATTAGGATAATGAAAATTCTTTAGCAATTTCAATGTGATAAGTGTGAAGCAATTAGGTAGAAAATCCTTAGTTGTATATTCTAAGAAAATTTAAAAGTAAATTTTTATTGTGAATATTTAGTTAATAGGTACAATACTTCGCTAATAGCCTCACTTTAACAAGAAGCTTGCAATTAATTAGAGATAGTTCTTAATATGGCGAGAGAAATGAATAAACTCTTAAGATGGGTTATGCAATTTGGAAGTTATATGTTTCTACTTGCGTTGATATGTGTGTGTAAACCTTGCAATTAAATTCCTGCACTTTTATAAATTTAACATCTAAAGTATCATAGTATGATAATTTTTTCCTTTAATCAATATTATATGAGTTCTAAGACTAGTCCCATGAGAAGTGCTTTCAATTCTCAAAAAGAAAAATAGTAACATGAACCTAGCTATAGATGGAAGGGACTTAAACTAGTCCAATTAACAAGTTCTCCATTAATGAGTTAATAGGTATGATGATGTGACATTAATTATTAAATATTTATATGCTTACTAGATGTGAAGTTCTTTGATATTGTTGCTATTTGTTATTGATCATAGTTTCGACTCTCTACGATTCCCTTGGGGTGGGGCCCTATAATTAGGACCAACGGTTTACCTGGTTTACCATACACGAAATGTGGGAAGTATTTCGGGGTTTCCTGTAATTTCATTCCAAGTAATATGTGTGTGTGTGTATTTAGTTGATCACTTGATCGTGTGTGTGCCAGTAGCGCCCTCCCTTTTCCAGTAGCGTCCTCAGAGATTAGTAAGCTCCATATATATATTATTTTTCTATATGGTCATGGATCTCAGAGATCAGTGATTGCTATGTCCACGAAATATTTGTACCAAGTAGATCCACTCGAAGGGATCACTACTTGTCGGCTCAACTATGGAACTTGACCTCGAGAGTGTTGAGAGAAATGAACCCATGACCTCTCAATAGTAAATGTGCTTTAACAACGAGGACTCGACGAATTGAAGTAACCCTTGAGGCTATATATATATTTATATATATATATATATATATATATATATATATATATATATATATGAAGAAAAAATTGCCTCCTCTCAACCCCAGGGCTGAGTGAGGTTGTTGATACTAGGTCAATCCACAGGTATACAATATAACAATATTCATAGGTGTGAAGCTATTACAACAATATTATCAAGACATTATAGCTCATCATGTCACTAGCGGGGATTTGAACTTAGGTGGGGAAGATAACAACCATTTCCACCTAAACACCTGGATAGCCCCAATTGAATTATATATATATATATATATATATATATATATATATATATATATATATATATATACTTGCATGTTGGACCATGTAAATATTATTATACAATGGAGCAATCATATATATAATAAGAAGGATGTTAAGGGGATAACGTTGAGCATAATCATGTAAAGGAATAATTAATTATTATACACCATAATGAGAATTGCTTGACTAACTAGAATTGTGATTTGCAACAAACTAAATTATTTGAAAAACATTTCAGATATACAGAGGGTTGATATGTATTCATGTGTTAAATTATTATCTAAACTGCATAGGAAAAATGAATCTAAAAAATATTAGTACACAATATCAAGGTGAAATCAATTCATAATTGATGTGGGTTCATGAATTATAAAACAAACAAGGTAATATGGAAAAATGAATCTAAAAATTATTAGTACACAATATCAAGGTGAAATCAATTCATAATTGATGTGGGTTCATGAATTATAAAACAAACAAGGTAATATGGAATTTCCTGAAACTAAGGCCTTATCTATTAATTCAAAATTACAAGTTTTACAAAATAATTTATAACAAACTGAGTCTATTCAAAGATTGCATGACACTCTCCTTCAATTCCCTCAATTCCCTAATGAGGTAGAGGAGGATGAGGGAAACAACAAGGCTTGTGAATTGTTTAATAAAGTGAGAGTTTGGGAAAGAAAGCACAATAATGCATTGCAAGCAATTTCAAATTAACCTATGGAGATAAAAGGCAGTTACACGTATCATTGGATATGTTCCATTCAAATTGCAATTATTCTAAATATCTAGTTAATGATACCATCCAATCATGTTTTGATTTATGTGATTCTATAGTCGAAATTATTGAAGATTTTAAAATGCCAAGATTTTAAAATGCCACATGGACATGTAGTTCCAAGTTAGTTATGTATTGTAGATTTTAAACATTAAAGAAAGGACAACGTAGAGAAAATTAATCAACTCAACTTGAGATAGTGGTGCAATAAAAAAGTTTACTTTTACCTAAATTGAATGTTTCAAAGCTTTATCATATTCTCTTTAAAGTATAAATTTGAAGATAAAAAAATGAATGAAAAAGTGTATCCCAATCCTTATTGCGTATATAATAAAGACCATTAACGAGTGAGAATAATATGTTAAAGATGCTGTGTATGTATTATATTATTTGCACAAATACTTTCATGTGTTGTATGTTGCCTGGGACATATTGGGGTGGGTGGGGATCGTAGAGTAGCGGAAGCCCTTTTTTGTGAGGTATTGTTAGTAACACACTAAAAAAATGGGTAGTTTTTGTTTATTTTTTGTTATTTTCAACACATGGTTTTTGTTTTTAGCGGTTTTGTGGTGTATTGTGGTTTATCTCATGGTTTTGTAGTTTCAATTAAGGAACTACAATTGTATTTTAATTTAGGGTAAATCCATTGGAAGTGTACGGATGTTGCATGACACAAATATAGTAAAGAAAAATATATCCAAAAATAATTTTGGTTTTCTTGGTTTTAGTTTTCAAAGTAAAATATCTGTGTTTATATGTGTGCCATTACATTTTTTGTGTGTTATTAAGAATCTATTTACAACAACTAATTGTAAAGGGTTGAAACCTACAAAAGAAGTAGAAAATAAAGCAAGGAAAGAAGCCATTTCATCAGAAAAAGATCCATCTTCACTAATAGAAAAATCTTCTTCTCATGCAATAGAATATGTAACCAATCATCTACTCAAAAAGTTTGTCAAAGAAGAATAGGAAAAACAATGTTTTTTGGAGATTAAGACTTTAATATTATAAAAAGGACTATTTTCAGAGAAGTAAGGGTTAGGGAACTTTGTAATCAAGCTTGAAGATTTTTATCAGTGTGAATGTAATTTGGAAGACTTGATCTTTCAATAAACTTCTACTTGGACAAATGAATACTATTCAATTAACAATTTTGAATTTTGTGACTTTATATATTATTTTGTTTATAATAGATTTATTTATTTTAAAACAACATAGACTCTCTTTTGACTATTTATTGAGTTAATGAATTTCTTCATTTAACATTATAAATTATCTTTCAATCTTATATATGATTTAAGTTATATTCTTGACCAAGATAGTTAGATTTAGATTATTGTTATTATATATTAGATAAAGTATATTTATTATTGTTTAAAATATATTAGATTATAATTCTTTTCATAAATAAGAATTTTCTTTCTTGTTACTATTGAAAAAGTAACTAGGTTGAGTCTTCATATTTATCTTTGTACTTGTCACAATTTGTATTTTATGTAAAAAGAAAAAGAAAAATTATCATTATTATTATTTTATTAGATAATCATGTTCTTTATGCATCTAAGATTTCTTTATAATTGGTTGAAGTCTTTGTTCATTGTATTGGATATTTAGCTTTGATATGATTTTATAAGAAAAGATTTTTTTCTAGATTTTCCCTTTGGAAAGGCTTTTCTTTGGCTTAGAGCCTATATTTTCTGTATCATATTTTGTATATTTGATAATTGTTTGATGAAGAAAAACAAAATTAAATTAATGAAAAACCAACCAATTTCACAAGCAATTATCAAAGAAAATAAAATCTAAGCAATTATCAAAGAAAAGAAAATCTAATCTAACCTAGCATCAAAGCTAAGGTTTGAAGTAAAAGGGTTGATGCTGTTGGATTTTGAATTGAGATCTGAGACATCCTTGAAGATCTTCATTTATGTGACTTTTGGTGGACTAGACGAGATTCTGGGCACATTCTTGTAGCTCGTAATGCCTATGTGGTTCATATGAAAAATTATTTGACTCGACTTCTTTGTTTAGGGTTCGTTTTCAGTGGCTCGCTTTACTGTGGTATCGCACGATGGCTCGGCAATAGCTCATTCTAATACCTTTTTTATTACAATATCTACATTCTCGAGTGGTTCATGTATATGCCCAGGATCGCATTACCGTCATCATATTACATTCTTGTGACTCGTATACTACGAATAGAGGTTCGATATGTGGTTCAGTTTCTTTGATCCATATTATGTACCGATCCATATTTATATGGTTTGGATGATTTTTTTGATACTACAACCCTATCTCAGTTATAATACGAATTGACTTGCTCCCAGTCTCTGAAGATGCACATTTTAAGTTTGTTTGACTTTCATATAACCTCATAACTCGAACTAATATACAACGACCAACATAAATTGGTTTGTATATTCCCTCTATGGTTCGGTGACTTCTCTAAAAGACTTGCATATGGAATTCATGGCATCACGTTGGCATCGTTTTTCTCGCTATGTTCTGAAATTCACAATATTGCTATCAGATATATCTATGGCTAGCACAAGTGTTGTGGCTCTCGATTCGTCCTCACAATTCAGTGACTCGAATTCATAAAATGTGACTCGTATTAAAAATCAAATCCCCTATAATTAAAGATCATATTACCTATGAGTTATATTTACTCTGTGGTAACCCTAAAAATGGCCGAACAAAGAACTTGAAAATTGCACCAATACTAGCATCATCATGTGAATCACATGGCATTCGAAGTTCATAAGATCATGTAATGAATTGCATGATGGTCTAAGATTCGATCTGCATCTCGTGGCTCATTGACATATCACCATAATAAATCGGTGTCATATACATTCTAAGGCTCGCTTATTTCTAATCCTGGAACTTGAATGCCATATTCTGTAGCAAACATCAAAAATCCAAATGGATCATATGTTGTACATCATTATTTCTGAGCAGAAAAGAATACCATCATTGACAATTGTATGATTGTGATTGTTGAGATAAAATATCACTCTACATGACTACATACATATGATAGTATGTGTGGCAACCATGAAATGAAGCCGACCTACAATGAATTTTGACAAAGCAATGAGAATTGCTGTGCTTATATCTACGTTTCACTCAGGATTTGGAGTTGAAGGAATATTGACCATTACAACAATGATTGTTGATGCATAATAATGACAACCTGAAATAATAACATTGTTTGCAGTAAAACGGTGATGTACAACAACCTTGAGACTTGGTCTCTTGACAGTGGCCCTATCCTTGACAATAAAAAAGAGTTTTATATGGCACAATTTGATTGGTGACATGGTCTCATATGGCAGATAGAATACCTATGAGTTCGCCGCAACTAAAGAAGACTAGCGAAGGAGAAAAGGACCGTAGGTTTGGATCTGCTTTTCTCATGACATCTAGGTCGAAGTTTGGAGAAGCAAAACGTAGAAGAGAGGATATTCTGGGTAGTTTCGGGCATAAGTTTAAGGACAATTTTCTCTGTAATAGGTCTGAAACTTTCTATGGAGAGCCCTAGTATACGACGAGCTCCGGTAGGTGACCAAAAGGTGTTACAGTGAGCCAGGATATGTGTTAAAGGCTAGCGAAGAAAGGGGCTTGTAGAGAAAGGCTAGCCGCAGTCATCTTGAGGAGATTTGAGGCCAAGTATGGAGTTGTAACAAGAGCTACAATCAACCCTAACAGAGGGCCAAAGATCTCAGAATTGTGCATATAGGCCGAGGTCAAGAAGAGAAGAAGTATTACGAGGAACAAGGTATGTTTACCCATTTTTGAATTAATGTTTAGTTAGTGGATGGTTTTTCCTAGTTCAGCATAGTGTGAAGGGCATCTTGAAAGTCGGTTTGAATTAATGTTTAGTTAGTGAACTATAGTGTGAAGGGCATCTTGAAAGTTGGTTTGAGGGTTGTTCTAAAGGACATTTCACTGAAGTCCAGAGGTTGGCTCAAGAGGAGGAGGACTCTCATAGTCAAGAAGGGACAAGTTTTTTGTTATTGTTTCCCTATAACACTAGTGTATTCCTCTTATTGTTATTGTTGTGCCCCCATAGAAGCCGACTATTGTTATTGTTGTGCGTTTACATTATTATGATTATGTAAACCCTTATTATAGTGTGACCCCTTAGACTCCTATATATACTAAGGATGTCTTATCATTTGTATCATCGAAAAATTGTTCATTTATGTAATGTAAAGAAGGTTTCCTCTTCGAAGAGGCTAATTTCAAAGTCGTTGATCTATCTTTTCTTCTACTTTGTGAGTTGGTTGCATAACATCTTTTGTGTAATTGCGAGTTGAAAGAAAGGCTTGTTTTAAAGGCCGAGTTTCCTTCCAAAACTAGGTCACCTCTGTATATGGTAAGTACATAGGAAGAGGGTCCTTTGGTGAGGATTTTCTATTGTACAAGAAAGCCTTAGATAGGAATGAATGATGTAGGTTCATATTTGTGATTGTTTAGAGGGAAAACTTGAAGAATCCCTTTGTACAATAAGTACAAGAGTTGGTTCACTATTGTGTGGGAAATTTTTTGAAAACCCTAAGGACAGTGAAGTAGTGGACATTCACTATCAAGTGGATTGTGTTTGGAAGACCTTATGATAGTAATATTGGAGAAGCTAAGTCACTATTGAAAGGCAATTTAATTGGTGCCCTAAGAATTGTCAATTTGAAGCAATAATAGGATAGTTAGAGGGCTAAGGACAACCATCAAAGAGGTAGCTAGAGGACTAGCAAGAAGGTTCATTTGAAGACCCTAAGAGTTGGTTATTTTGAAAGATGAGAATAACAACTAGAGGGCATAATTATTTGAGTATATGGAGTTGCGTTGATTGATAGATATTGATTGGAAAGGTTAGCCAAGTTGTGTTCAAGGTTGACTGAACAATAGATTGGTTAACCTTGCACTGTGATAATCAATCAGTTGAAGACACTGTGTGAGGGACTATCTCCATGATCCAGGTGGATATTGGTGGCCACTCGCTAATTCCACTTGGATCCCCTCTAGTGCTTCTTTCAGTTTTTTTTTTGTTTTTTGTTTTGTTTTGTTTTGTTTTTTTGTTTTTTTGTTTTGTTTTTTTGTTTTTTTTTTTTTTTGTTTT